>VMDO01010023.1:0-73781 GCA_007922755.1 Pedetes capensis | reverse complement strand
TCCTGCCTCTGTCTCCTGAATTGTTGAGATTACAGATGTGAGCCACCACACATGGCAGATTTGCAAATATTAAATAGGGGAGGCTGCTTTGCTCTTAACAAAGTCCAGATCCTTCAATCAATGAACTGCAAATGGTAGTCCCCCTCTGACAGGTCCAGTCCTACTCCTTACTTCGCCCATTTCCACCTTCCTTACTCTTGTACTTGCAGGAAGCTAACATGGAAGTGTATCTGTGGCCATGCTAAAGTAGGAAGGTCTCTGTCTCTCTCTCTCTCTCTCTCTCTCTCTCTTTCTACATTTAAAAGCAAGAAATCCTAGACCTGATGTTGCTTGTCTGGAAGCACATGCTCTGATGTCACTTTTGTTGTTAGGTGCCATTGAGTTGGGTCCTACTCATAGTGACCCTCATAGGGTTTTCAATGGCTGATTGTTTTGGGATTGCTTCCAGAGTGGATTGCCACATCCTTCTCATGGACATCACTTATAAGTTCCACTAACAGGAGGTGCAAATGCTCAACAATGACCGCATGGGAGATGAGATCACTTTAGAAGCTTCCAAGACATTTCACGAAAGCTGCTCCCTAAGCCCTATGAGATGTTGAGTGTCTTGCAGATGATCTGTGGCCTCTGGGGAATGTATCAGGAAACAAAACCACAGCAAATTGACTGGTACCTTGGATGCCTGAGAAATTTACTCTGTGGGAAGCAGCCATTCACTGCTCTGCCATGTTCTTGTCCATCTGAAAGAAAAGAAAGGCTGGGATCCCAGCGAGTTAGGAGGTTGAAGCAGGAAGATCTCAGGTTTGAGGCCAGAGGCAGCCTGTGTAATTTAGCAAGACCCTGTCTGGGAATGAAAAAGAAAAATAGAAAAGAAAGGAGCTTGGATTCTAAGAGAGTGATCTGATACAAGAAGCTGCTTGGGAATATGAGGGTAGATGGAAAAAGAGACCAGAATGGCATGGAGTGCCTTTGGCATGGAGACGGGTTTATCACCCATGATCTCCAGCTTTTGCCTCTGATAAATAATGGTGTCCCTGAGAATATGGGTTTACTGGCTCTTAGTTGGAGCCAGGGCCTGAGGTATGGAGGAATGGAATGCCTTTCCAAAGTGTCTACTGTCAAGGGTCAGGAGAAATCTTTTGAAGCACTTGAAGTTGTTTCAGAAGTTACTTCCACCCAAAAGCCTTTTCTTAAACTCAAAACTATTGTGCACGAGAGCATGCATATACATTACACACAAACGCTTCCCTGAGAGAGGCTTTGCCAGTGCTCTGCCACTGAGCTGCATCCTGAGCCCATTTTTTACTTTTTAATTTTGAGTCAGGGTCTTGATAAATTGCACAGGCTGCCTCTGGCCTCGAACTTGCTGTCCTCCTCCTGTCTCTGCCTACTGAGTCTCCGGGATGACAGGTGTGCGCCACTGCCTGGTTTGAGCCCGTGCCTCTTTAGTTATTTGTTTTCCTTCTACTCAAGAAGGGGGGTGGTGAACACCATAGAAGTGGGCTGACTAAACTGGGATTATTTTAAAATGCATCTCCCCTCCCCATGCTACAAGGGATTGAGGAGGATTAGGAGCAGCTTTCGTGAAATGTCTTGTGCTCCTCTCTGGGAAAGGAACTGTAAATGTCAAGTCCTCCGCTCACGCGGGGGTATGGCGGATTGTCTGGCAGGAGCAAAGAGCCTGGCTGGCCTGCTGCACAAGCCTCACCTGCAGTTACCAAGACCAAGGCCCTCACAGTCCAGGGTGGCTAGCAGAGGGAGAGGCAACACAGCAACGAAGATGAGGGGAAAGGGAGCCTGGCTACACCCAGAGGTAGAAACTACTGCGCAGGCGCAGCTCCTTGCTTCTCCAACATGGACTCCAGGTGCTTCCTGCACATTTGGTGTCAGCAGAGCTCCTCTAGCTGATGTGCACGCAAGCCACCCCGAGATCTTGCTAAAATGAGGTTTCTGATTCAGTAGGTCTGGGGTGAGGGCTCCCTGGGAGATGCTGCTGCCACTGGCCAGGGCCCTGTGCTCTGATTAGCAAGGTGTTAAGAGAATCTCAGATCTCTAGTGCACTCCTGGGTAGCACAGCTTTGATAGGAAGGCAAATAAAATTATGTACAAAGATATACAAACACATTCAGCTCTCACTTAACCTTGCTAGTGTTAGGAGGAAATTGGCCCAGTGACTCCTAATCTTTTGGATTTGGTTTTGGAATGCTTTATATGATTGAAAATTTTCTTTCCACATCCGAGAGCTGATGTTTGGCTGTGTGCAGGCCTGTATTAAGATGACTTAATAATTTCTGAACACACACCTGCTGATGGGGAAGAGCCGCTGAATGGCAGGAGGAGGTGAACTTGGCATGTGCATTGGCCAAGGACCATCTATACCATCCACAGCCCACATATGCATGGTTGGGAGCAGGGTTTGTATTGGATGGCTCTCTTCTCATTAGACTAGAGAAGGGTTATTAATACAGTGCTCTTAAGGTCCCTCTCTGCCCCTAGGGTTTCCCAAAAGGAAGGAAATTGAGTAGGGTAGGAAGAATACAAAATGATAGCAAGATAATGAACGTCAAGAGATTGAATTTTTATTTTATTTTTGTGAGGAGAGAAAAATAAACACCATAGGACAAAGGATGAAGCAAGGAGAAAAACATTAAAAATGAGAAAGAGAGAGAGAAGAGAAGAGAAGGAAAGAGGGGAGAGGAAAGGAGAGGAGAGGAGCGGAAAGTGGAGTGATGAAGAGAGGAAGGAAATCTCTGTAGATAAAACAGATTTGCCAAATATATTACATTCATTAAGATTTTTCTCTGCTTATAATGTGTGCTTTTCGGCAGCTTTTCTTAGCATTAACGGACGCTCTGGGAGAGGAGAAAGTTGGCAGAGAGAAGCCTAGCAAATATATAAATAAGCTTTGGAGGTTTTAGAAGTTTCATTTCCCACAATAGAACGTTCTCCAGGCTGGGTAAACTTTTTCTTACTTAAACAAATGCTTTGAAAGACAAAGATTTCATATTGTCAGTGGAACATTCAGACTAATAATTGCCTCTCTTCTTCCTGCCTCGGAGTCTCAACAGCCAGCCGATTTATGATTCACTTT
Organism: Pedetes capensis; assembly: GCA_007922755.1. Classification (NCBI taxonomy): domain Eukaryota; kingdom Metazoa; phylum Chordata; class Mammalia; order Rodentia; family Pedetidae; genus Pedetes; species Pedetes capensis. The sequence continues at coordinate 70,690 of VMDO01010023.1, read as the reverse complement.
TGGCAATAAGCTCCTTCAAATAAATATCACTTTCCTTGGCTGCAAATTGAGTTTTCTTGAACACAGAGAGATCGACTTCACTTAGGAACTAAGTTTTCTTGGTGTGTATGTACACATGCATATATGATTGTGAAACACTGCATTTGATTTTTTCTCCTCTTCTTTAGGAAAAAATGACTTGCAGACTTTATTAAAAATAGTCCTTTTTAATAGTCAATTTGCTACCAGAGAGATTTTTTAGAAACTCAGCGATGGGAGAGCAGAATGTGGAGGTGGAAAGGGGAAGGAGGCATTCTGACCTTTCTCTTAGGCTTGCAGACCTTAAAAATTTTATGCAGTCTAAGACTGATGACTTGATATCAGTTTATTTTGTAGCTATTGTTGTTAGGTGCCATCATGTTAGGTCCAACTCAGGGACCCTCTGTACAACAGATGAGACACTACCTGACACTGTGCCATGCCCAGCACTATTATCAGTGCTTCTCTGCTATTCATGAGGTTTTCAATGGCTGACTGGTTTTTGGGAGTGGGCTGCCAGGTCCTTCTCCCTAGCCTACAGCACCTGATGTTCCCAGGTGGTCTCCCATCTGGGGATTAACCAGGTCTGACCCTACTTAGCTGCTGAGATCTGATGGGATTTTATGCTAGGGTGGTATGGCTGCAGGCATTTTGTAGTTGGAGGGAGATAATTCTAAAAATTTTAAAACAAAAATAATATAAGGAAGTTTAGATCCAAGAATTAAAGCAGGGGTTAAGACCCTAAGTGTTGGAATTGAGAATATTTTAGGACAAGTAGTAGCCTTTTATCAGTGCTTTCCAACCATCAGGGCCAATTCTACAAATATTATTGTTGTTAAGTTCCCTTGAATCAGTATCTGACTCATAGTGACCCTATGAACCCTAGAAACACTATTGTAACTACTTCTCTGCTAGTCATAGGGTTTTTAATGACAGATTGTCTTTTGAGAGTGGGTTGCTGTGTCCTTCTCCCAAACAAACATTATAGAGTTCCTTAAATATGCCAGATAGTGGGGTGCTAAAGAAATGAAACATGGTACTGATACCCAAATTGGTACTTTCAAGGTGAGAACAAGGAAGAGGAAAGACAATGAACTATGGGAGCACAAAGGTTGCCCCCCTGGAGTGTGGGCAGCATGTTAGATCTTCCCAGTCCTGCCTTACTCTGAGAGGTGGCAGTCACCTACACATTCTTGTCCTGGTGCACTAAGCAGGGTAGAAGGGAAGAAGGACACTTTCACAATACCTGTGACACCCCTTCTTTGGCTTGATCCCATGATACTCCTCCAAATTCTATCTGCATTTCACCCTGTCCCTTCCTGGGCTTGAGCCTGGTGTGGTGATTGCCACAGAAATCCTTTACAGCATGACAAAATCCATTACAGAGACCTCAGTGGGTGCTGGGCATTATGGGGCTAACCATTTATTATTATTATTATCCTAAAACAGATACTATTGCCACATTATAGATGAGGAAACTGAGGCTTACAAAATGTAACCTACTTTCCCAAGGTCATACAAACTAGTAAGTGATAGAACACAGATTTAAACTCAGTTCTTTCTGACTCCAATGCCTGCAATTTATACTACTAGTAACAACAATAACAACAATATTTAATGTTTGGTAAACACTTAACTAGGTGCTACGCACATAGTTTCTATTATTACTTAATTCAGTTAGCCCTCATGTGAATCCTAGTAAGGTAGCAATGTTGTTATTCCTATTTTACAAATGAGGAAATGGAGGCTCAGAGATGTGATTAAATTGTTCAAGGTCACACAGCTGGTAAGAAGTGGAGCCTAGATCCAAGATCAGGTAGGCTGTCTCCAGAGCCCCCAATCTTAACCATGATGCCTCATCACCGGAGACCGTACATGGACCTACCCCCTTCTTTAAGTTCTGGATAACAGCTTTAGTTTTTCTTCTTGGACTTTTTCGAATTTCCTGCTTTTTTTTTTTTTTTTTTGTATACCAGATCTATTATTGAGCTCAGTGTTTTGAGTCTAAGTGTCCCTTTCTGTTTCTTCACTGTTCCCCAAACATTTACCAAGCACCTATTGATCTAAGGTGTGGCACCAGGCAACTGGGATGTACAGGTCAATACCCAGAGTGTCTATTTAGAGATAGAATGAGCCCTGCTCTCAGCCAGTCACAATCAAGGAGGCAGATGGAGAAGTCAACAAAGTGTTCCAGCAGCAGTAATAAGCCCACAGTGGTGGTAAATTTGAGCCCCCAGGCCACCACAGAGAGGGGAAGCTGGCCCTGGGACTTGGGACACCACTTAGAAGAAGCTTACGTGAAAAAAGTCTCGAAAAATCAATTCCCAAGGCCAAGGAGGGAGAAAAGAGATTTCACATAGATGGAAAAACAGATCTTCTTTTAAGTCCAAGTTCTCTTTCCCATCTACAGAGCTGGAACATAAAACACTGTTTTTGTTGTTAGGTGCCATCTAGTCGGGTCCAATTCATAGCAACCTTATGTACAACAGAACAAAACACTCCTTGACACTGAACCATACCCAACACTTTACCAGTACCTCTCTGCTATTCATAGGGTTTTCAATGGCTGATTGTTTTGGGGGTGGGCTGCCTGGTCCTCCTCCCAAACTTACAGCACCTGGTATTCCCAAGTGGTATCCCATCCAAGGATTAACCAGGCCCAACCCTGCTTAGCTTCTGAGGTCTGATGGGCTCAGACTCCAGGTTAGTATGGCTGCAGGCACACAAAGGCTACATAAGAATAATAGGTAACAGTTATTAAGAACCATCCAGGAGAGTTCTGAGTATTTACATATGTTATCTAGTCTAAATTCATATTCACATTGCAACATAGGTGTCACTATTATTTCCAGGTTTCCCTTAAGAATCTACAGGGGGTGGGATTGGGGAGGAGGTTCCTTTGGCATGTGGTTTATTTTGCTTTCAAGCCAGTGTGGGCGACATTTCTAAAGCATTGTCCACAGATCACTTCCATGTCAGTTACCAGGGGCTTGTTTAAAATACAGATACCACACTCAGAACCCTAGAATCTGAGCTAGGTGATTCTGGACTGCCCCAAGCACAGAGCCATGCCTGTCTCTGGGGAGCACTAAGCAGTGGGACAAGTTTGTTCCCAACTCATGAACTTCTTCATGATCTCGTTACATTTACTTAAAGAAGCCAGGCTGGGCTCTGTGTGCATGCCTGTAATCCCAGAGACCAAGAAGGTGGAGGCAGGAGGATCACAGGTTCAAGGATTGAGGTAGCCGGTGCAATTTAACGAGATCTTGTATCAAAATAAAAATGAAAGAAAGGCTGGGGGTGCATCTGAGTAGTAGAGTAGTTGCTTAGCACAACACCCTGCGTTCAATCCCTAGTACAGAAAATAAAGGCCAACCAGAGAGTCCAGAGGGGCTGATATTTTTCTAGGAGGCAGAGTTTTCCTCTCACATGTATGTTCCAAGAAGATATTTTGGGGGCAACGTTTTGTGAAATTCTAGGCCTTTGCAACAATGAATTTCAGAAATGAGGCTTCCCCTTTCAATAAATGCTAAGGATGTGTTGATCTTTTAATGAGAGAACTGGCTTACAGAATGGTGTGTCTATCATTTTCTTCTTCAGCTGGCATCTGGTACTGGTGGTATATTAAGAGGGTTTTACCCTCATGGTTGATTGAAATATTCTAGGACAAAGGGTGCTTTGCAATCCCTTCTCCTGTGAGAGGCAGACCATAGGGTAGAGACTGTGGAAGTGAAGAAAGTGGTGCTCTCTGTGGTAGAGCCCAGAAGCCTTTGTCTCTGACATAATCAGTTTTCCTTCCTCCTAGATGGCACAGAAGTTAAGGACTTTGAGATCATAACGCAGCAAAGATAGGCTAAGTGAGCATAAAGTTCAGTGGAATTATATATAGTCCCAGTATTACCACAATAATAAAGTTAAAAAAAGATAGGTGAAATGAATTACATCTCTACTTTTCTCTTAGTTCATGGTAGCCGAGCCCTTGACAATGCCAAACTCTTACAATTATGAATCTTCAGCGCAAGTGTGGAGTTGGGATAAGATATAAAGCACAAGGGAGCGTTGTTAAATTCTCTGCATTGCTCTTTTCCAAAGCATGATGTAGAAACAGGTGCATTATATGGGCTGGTAGATGACTATTTAAGTGCAACTCTCACTACTGTATTCAGGTTTCCAATGATCATGTATAGCAGAACAGGATCTAAATTCCAAGCAGGTTTGCATGTATTTAAAACTGGCTTTGGATTTAATTTATACAGGTTGGAGAGATTTGGAGGAACACAGAATACGATGCCAAATGTAAGAATAAGGTTTATTTGTAAATGTTCATCCATCTGTTTAGTACTGACTATAAAACCACAATGAGATAAACAATAATAGAGGAGCAAAATCAGGCCTCATTTCACAATCATTCTGTCTAGCATGTGATCAAATAGGCACAATTTACTTTGCAGGATCCTTGTCAGGTTAAAGTGCTGTATCTACTGTGGGAGGCTTTGAAAAGTGTAGGTGGGCAGCTTACTGTCAGGGTTAGAGAGAGATGCTGAAAAAATGTGTTACAATGATAAGGTAATCATTCAACAACCACTTATTTAATGGGTATCATGCATCATCAGACTGTGCTAAAACTTGAAATAATATGGTGAAGAAGATAAGCTTCATTTGAACTGTATTAGGAGATGAAAACGTCAAGAGAGAGGCAATTAAGTCATGGATTTTAATGAGGATTGGAAACGTCTATGATGGGAAAAGTACTATTGCTGCATAGAGAACCACCCTCAAACTCAATGGTTTAAAACAATTGTTTGTAATTTCTCCACTATCAGTATGGATTGCACCCCAACATCAAGAAAACAAAAATCCTTACAACTGGCTCAGTAAGCAACTTCATGATGAATGGAGGAAAGACTGAGGTTGTCCAAGATTCTGCTTTACTTAGTTCTACAATCAATATTCAAAGAAGCAGCAATCAAGAAATCAAAAGACACATTGCATTGGGAAAAGCTGCTACAAAAGACCTCTTTAAAAGTGTTAAAAAGTAAAGATGTTACATTGAAGACAAAGGTGTGCCTGACTCATGTCATGGTATTTTCAATTGCTTCATATGCATGTGAAAGCTGGAAAGGGAGACAGAAGAATTGATGCTTTTGAATTATGGTACTGGAGATGAATATTGAATATACCATGGACTACCAAAAGAACCAACAGATCCATTTCACAAGTGCAATCAGAGTGCTCCTTGGAAGCAAGGATGGCCAGACTGCATCTTATGTATTTTGGACATGTTGCCAGGAGGGAATCAATCCTTGAAGAAGGACATCAGGTTTGGGAGAGTAGCAGGTCAATGAAAACAAGGAAGACCTTCAACTAGATGGATTGACACACTGGCTGCAACAATGGGCTTAAACAAAAAAAGACTGTGTGCCTGACATAGTGTCAGGGACTGTTTCATTCTGTTGTATATAGGGTCTCTATGAGTTGGACCTGACCCAGTGCACCTAACAACCACTACCACCACCACTACCACCACCACTTATCAGTGGTTTGGCTGACCTAATTTGAGTATCTCTGCGCATCATTTCTGGATTCTTGCTAGGTCACCTGTTCTGGTCTGGGCTTGACTGTGAGGCTCATTTGGGTGGCTCTGCTCTAGATGCCTGTCATCTGTCTCCTGGGACCATCAGGCTATCCTGGGTATGTCTCATGGCTATGGCAGAAGCAAAGAAGGCAACGGAAATACTTGAGACCTCTTAATGCCTATGCTCAGAGCTGCTACTCTTGGTACTGCTGCCTCAAGATCACATGTCAGAAAGAATATAAACAAAGATGACACCAAGATGGAACAACAAATATTCTGAAGCTAGAAGTCAGCTAGGCAGCTCAGGTTTCATGGGATAATGACATCATGAGATTCTTAGAAGATAGTCTACAGAGCAATGCTAGGATTATCTGCTTAGTCACACTGGTTCAGGGTTATCAGTGGCCTCTCAGTAAAGTTGTTATTATTGTTGTCGAGTCGTGTCCGACTTATAGAGATCCTCACAGAGTTTTTAATGGCTGATTGTTTCAGGAATTTTTCAGGAGTGGATTGCCACATCCTTCTTCCATTTTTGCAATGCTGGGGATTGAACCCAGGTCATCAGAGAGCATGGAGCAACATTCTACCAACTGAGCTAAACCCCAGCCCCTATCTTAATAAAGAGGACAGAGAAAGTCTCATTGGCCAAAGGAAATCACATGGCTCACATTTAAAGGCTGAATAACTATTCTGTAACTTATTAGCCGGAGTGACTACCAAGTCACAGGACAAAGCGTACAGATTCCATGAAGGGTGAAGAATTGGGGTGAGGGATGCAACCTCTCACCATGGAGCATGCACACCTACTGAGAGGTAAAAGAGGAATAGAATTTGCCCAGATGAAAGGGGTGGGTCAGGCAGTTAGGGGAAGAAGTATTCCAGGCAGAATATTCAGCAAGTGGGCAGTTCTAAAGGAGAGGCAGGTGTGAGTGACAGAAAGCAAACGGTGGTAGAAAGAGATGAGGGTCCGATCAAGAAGAGCCTTATCTTCTATGCTAATTGTCCTTGGAGTTTCTCTTTAGGATTCTCTGAGTCCTTGAGGGGTTTTGGTGTTATGGTTATTCTTTGCTGATAATCATTGGCATTATGGTCTAGATTGAAGGGAGAATGTCCTTGCTCCAGCTGCAATTGCTTAAGTAATAAAGTGCACCTTCTTCAATTTATTTGTTTGATTAGAGCTTCACATTAATTGTCCAATGTCTTCCCATTCCCTTGGGCCCTCTGATTAATATCTCTGCACAATCACATTTTGACCTTTGGTAATTAGTGCAAATATTTTAAGTTCAGCATATTAATTCTTCTTGCAGGAAGCGCATTTTCTTTGCAAATCTTCATAAATCATTAAAAAAATTAATTGGCCAGTGAGAGAAGAGGTCATTTTAGAGCAAATACAGGCAGTCTATCTTGTTACAGACGAATGCTGTAGATGTTGGGAACAGTTTCTGACCTGCTCAGACCTCTGGCCCACTCAAAGCAAAGAAATGTCTTTCTTCTCTCATTCCTCAGGGATTTTGATCCTTTAAAGTACTTTAAGGAGGTATCATGGGAGAGCTGAAGCACTAATTTTACTCCCAATACTGCCTGAGTGACCTTGGGCAATTTTTTTCCTCACTAGGCTTCATTGTTTTTGTCAAAAAATGGGGTGTAAATGCTCCTCCAGTTTCAAAATTTTCTGCACTTCGGATTACACTCTGAAATAATGGCAGTTCCACAAGTGGAGATGTGTAGTTTTCAGTTCCAGAGACTATCAAAGTATCCTTCACTATTGCACACAGACTTGGGAATTCATTAAAGATGAAGCAGAAGGAAGCCAGAAAGAGAACATTTGCATGTGAGCAGGCAATAAATGAACCTGTTATGAGTTGAGACATCTGCCAAGAGGTGTTAGAACCGCAGTGGCTGCTTGACCGCCTGTGTGCTAGAGCAAGAGCCGTATTTTATAATGTGTGGTGAGCTAGAATTCTGCTAAAGATCCTGTGGCTCTTATTTATTTAGTTGTTTTACTGTATGCATCTTTAACTCTTGAGATTCATGGCTGTATAATTATATCAGTATATTTTCTGGATGCAATGAGACCTTAAACAGTAAGTGAAGCACCCCACCTCTAGCCTGAGGGTGGCCCAGAGCTGTCAGGGTAGGGCTGTTTGACTATCATGAACCAAATTCAATTTCCAAATTTAAATTTACATTGAGGCTGAAATCCCTCAGGCTCCCGGACAGCAGCTAGATGAGGGAGTCTCCTAGCCCAGTATTTGATGTGTTTGTAATTGCTGTTTACTTACCATCTCTTAGGCATAAGAATTTTCTCAGAACGGCGCATGAAAGGGAAGCGGAGCTGTACTTCTCTATTGTCTTTCCAACACCCGCCAGTTCACTGATCAGGGCATCTACAACTCAAATAGTTAGAATTTCCCAGAGCAACACAAGCACTCAATCCCAAAGATAAATCTCTAACATTCTAAAGGTATCCCAGTGCTTTAAAAGCCAAGTTAGTTATTTCCCAGGGAAGGGTTTGGCTGGTGGTGATTATAGAAATAAATCTGCCTTCATTTTTAGCCCAGTGGCCCATTACAGCTCGCTTTAGATCTAAGCTCCCAAGAATAACGAGAGTCATTTTATGGGAATGAGAGATTATAAATCACCGACTTTGTCAGGTCAGTGTTTTCCTCCAGCGTTCTCTTCTCGGAGACTTGAGCAGACAGGGACCCAGGAGACCACTCCCTTGAGGAACTTCACCTGTTCTTTGTTTGGTTTTGACTGAAGCCTGAAGTCAGCTCTGGCCACTTCCCAGGGCCACCTGTTAGTCCCACACAGAGAGGGGATTGAGAAAGCATTCATTTTTAATATGTATCTCTTTTTTAGAAGGTTTGACTCTTGTTTTCCAAGTAAGTTTTTCTCATATTCTTACTGCAAACAGAACATTGCCTTTTAATGCAAACCTCAGGTAAATAAGGGATTAAACAAAATTCACTGGAGGGTCTGCAGAACTCTGACCAAAGAGCAGCGTATCCACAGGTCTTCTTCCCAGGACCCGACTATAAGGGATACCATCTGAGGTGCAAACTAAACAATTCAGGATCTGGGAAATGCTCATGAAAGAGAGTGACTTTATGGGCTCGCTAGTTTCCAAGCTGGGTGCATGTGAAAAATAAAATAGATTATCTACGAGTTCATCTTTTGTTTTTGGCATTTTGGCATTAATACACAATGTATTAGGACAGTCCTATATGTAGAGAGTGCTAGGATTTAGCTCAGGTGGTAGAGCACTACTCTGTGATTCCAGGTTCGATTCCCAGCACCACAAACATGGAAGAAGGATGTGGCAATCCACTCCCAAGGCAATCCTGAAACAATCAGCCATTAAAAATCCTATAAGGGTTTCTATGAGTTGGACTCAATGGCACCTAACAACGACAACGTATGTATAGAGCCCACAGCTGTACCACTGTGGCATCTGATCCCATCAGATCTCGGAAGCTAAGCAGGGTTGGGCCTGGTTAGTACTTAGATGGGAGACCACCTGGCAACACCAGGTGCTGTAGGCTTGGGAGGAGGACCTGGTAACTCACTCCCCCCCAAAATCAACCCTTGGAAACCCTATGAATAGCAGAGAAACACTGACAATAGTGTTTCTTCTGTTGTACATAGGGTGGCTATGGGTTGGACACAGACTTGAAGGCACTTAACAACAACATATGTATAGAATTTATTGATATATTTGATGTGTGCTTTAATTTTTTACTCAGGTAGTTTATGGTATGTAAATCAATAGCAGAATAGAAGAATGAACAAAGGCAATAGTGACAATTTCTACTCATTACGCCTCTTGGATATGCTAAGACAAACTGATAAGGAAAATGCTTACTTGGTTGATATTTTTGTGTATCCAGGAGGATGTAGCCTTGGGCATCTGACCCACCCTGATGCATGCATCAGCATAAAATCCTGGAAACAAATGTTAGTGCTGAATCAACTTTCCTAGTGAGGACTAGTTAACAAGATTAACTCTGAAGGCACCTTCTTGTTTTAGGCAATTGTTCTATTGTTTTAGCCCTATAGTTGATTTTACCAAACAGACTGAAAAGCTTTGCAGGATAGAAGAATGGGTGAGGCAGATGTCAGGGAGGGAGATTGAGCAAAGTGGAAGAGATGATGGCGGGCAGCAGCATGGAGTCTGAGTCATCTCCATTTTTTGTCCACCTTGAGAGTCAGTGACCCCAGGTTTTCTCTCCATTTGCTGGTCCTCACTCGGCCCAGGTACTGAAGGATGGTGACATGGCTGAAAGGTGTTACATACTCTTGAAAAAGCTCTAGGCAGGGTTGAATTACAAAGTACCATTAGCCCCTGAAACATTGAGAGTTGGTGTAAAGAACAAGGCAAGGATGACAATTATTAATGAATAATCACTTAATACAAGGCGGATGCTACACTAATAAACACATCAATTAGACTGCTTTAAAAACAGTTCACAGGCACATTCATCAGCCTGAACTGTTCTTCCAATTTGCCTGCCCTCCCCAGTGTGTTGGTCCACGTATCAGGATGGGTCAGATGCCCAGGACTATCTCCTTCTGGATTTACCGAAATATAAATTAAGTAAGCGTTTTCCATCTAAATTTGTCTTAGCCTATTAAATAGGCATAATGAGTTGAAATTATTATTATTATTTTTTTATTCTCCCATTCTGCTGTTGATTTACATACCAAATAAGTTTTGCTGAGTGTTGAGAGGTGAAATTAGCATTCTTCCCTGGTTACCAATAAGAGGCAAATGTTAGATCACTCATGTTAAAGATTTGACTGGTGCTGAAATGAACTTGTATTAATATGGCAAGAATAGGGGATAAGTGTATTATACCACTGGGATGGTATGGCAATTCATTTATCACCATTTATGAACTATGGGTGCATACACTGTTACAAATGAAGATAGATGTATTGTCTCTGGAGTTCTCCTGACACACAGAAGTGATGTGTGAGGGCATATGTGATTTTAATATATATTAACTTGCAAATAACTCTGCAATGCACACAAGCCTTTGCATGTGACAAGGAAAGGATACTTGTTAGTCAATACACAGCTTAGATTTAAAAGACCCAGCTAGAATTGTATGCCGATTGATCAAGGCTATGCTCATCAACTTGTTACCTTAATTTAAGAAAAATATTATTTTGTCAGGGATTTCTATTCAGATAGGAGGTAAGACAAAGCCTTGTGATTCAGGAATCCTGAGTGGTTGTGGCCCTAGAAATGGCCCAATTCCTTATATTGTAATTGTGATTGAAGAGCAGGTTAGTTTTTGCTGAGAGAAATTACCAAAGAGAAACCTTTTGCTTTATTCCAACTCTGCTTTCCCTGATCTATTTGTAGGCTCAGTCATTGGGACTGGTACTTGTTTATCATTTAGAATTTCCAATCAGAGCTAAGCCTTGCAGAGAAAGTGCTCTGGAAGGAGGCTACTTCCACGATTCTATACATTGTGGTTCCACGGTGACAACTGTGACATTTAGCTGGAATTCATGTTAGTTTCCCAATTGATCCCTGGAAAGGTTCCAGAAGTAGGGACTTAATGGAGAAGATTAATGGACTTACTAACAATGACTATGCTACCTTGCACAGTCTACTGAGTTATATGTTATTATAATAAACCTATTAATTTATTAAAATAATACTTTGTTAAAATATTGAGCATTTACTAAGTCTTTGGGCTTCTGATAAGCCCTGGATTTTTTTAAACTTAGATAAACCATAATAATCCTGTGAGGAAACTAAAATGATTATTCCCATTGTATAGATGAAGTATTATAGAGATAAATTCTCCTGTCCAAAGTATCCTAGCAGAGGTAGGGCTCTAACTCAGTGGATTTCTGACTTTAGGACCAAGGACATTCAGATGGTCACCTTTGCCCTCCTCCCTCAGGGACCAGTGACAGCCACAAGCTTTTGTGGCTAAGTGAACAATCTCAGTGCTGGTCTATGGATGATCTTCCAGGAAGCTCATGTAGTTCTTATCCCATGAAGTCTGTGCTGCTTAGGGGACTTGGTGCTTCAGGACATGTGTCATTCCATTTTGGTCTCATCTTTGTTTATATGCTTTCCTGAGGTGTAGTCTTGGGGTACCACTAGGCTTATTAGCTGAAGGATGGCAGGAAAGTGCTGTATGTGTGGTATCTGAGGGATCTGCATCCAACTTGCATGTGCTCTATGTCTGGATGTTGTCAGTGAGGTATTGACAGGCTGTGGCCCTTTCTGCTTGGAATCTTCATTGAAAATGGACCTTCCCATTGTTGTAAACACCCTTCTGTCCCAGAAAAATCAAACTATGGCTCAAGATATTATTGATTAACTACTCACATTTCATACCATGTGGATTTCACTTATAGGATGATTGAGTTTTATGGTCCTATATTATACCTAGTAGATGGATGCTCATCTTCTTTATACAAAACACAAAAATTGTAGCTATGGAGACTTATTTTACAAACCAAAAACCGGAGTGTAACTTGATCTGGGTTAAAAGTGGGACAAAATATCTGAAATTAAGTTTAGCCAGGGAATGTGGGCTGTATGGTCATATAAATATAAGAAAAGAGGCACTTGGGGGTGGATCTGATTTCTGATCCCAATTGTATTACTCACTTTGTGATCTTGGCTGAGTCACTTAATGTCCCTGGCCTGTAATTTCCTCTCCTGTGAAATGAGGGTAATACATGAATAGACTATTCTTCTAGGTTGTGGTGGCGCAGATGAGAATGTACAGGCAGCCATGCCTTTATCAACTATTTACTGAGCATCTTTTGTGTGTTGAACATTGTGCTGGACTCTGGAGCTAGAAAAATGAGTAGGATATATTTCCATCCCTGATCTCACAGATGTCTCTGGTTATTCTTTATAGGAAACTTGCAGTCCTGGACACATAAAATTACCTGTTATAGAGAAGCACCTTGTAAAATCAAAAGCTCTCAATCAAGATGATCTGTGAGGAAAGGGTGCTGGGGTCTAATAAACTTGAGAAAGTCATATGCACTCTTGTTGGAAATTCACCCTTGGCAATTCACAATGAACGTTGGATAGTAAAAGCCCTAGTAAGTCATGCAGCCAAGAAGTGCGTTGGACTCAGTTTAACCTAGTATCTTTTAGGCTTATAGGTAACATTTTGTTGTTGTTGTTGTATATCACCTGCTAACACCTGGAAGAACACCTCATTTGAGAAACTCTTTTCATGACTACTACGTGACTAGTTGTCTCCATATTACCCTGTACACTCTTCCACTATTGTGTTCATACATTATATTGTATTGCTTGCTTGCAGGTATATATCTCTGGCTAACTTGCAAGCTACTCAAACAGTACCCGTGCCTGTCCGTGTTTGCATCCCCAGGGTGTGGGCAGAAGGAATGTCCCTGGTTCTTAGTAGGCACTCAAAACATGCTGAACAAATGAATATATGAAATTATACGTGCATATGAGACAAATGAGAGAGATCTGGCTGAATTTTAAGGTCTCAGAAGGCAGTGACTAAACTTCTTTAATCTGCTTTGTACAATGTCCAACCTAATTAATTTTTTATGACCTTAATTTTTATTATAAGGAAAGAAGTTTAAAAATTATCTTAATTTGGAAACAGGGTAACTTTCAATAAGAAAATAAGTATTTTCTATGTTTAAAAGCTGTTTATTAAAACTCAGTGTCGTTAACAAACTTACCAAAGGAGAAAAAAAAAAAAAAAAAAAAAGACATCATGCCCCTTAGATCCCCAAATGGATACAGCTAAGAAGTTATATAGATTTTCTCTGGAAACAGGAGCTTAAGGTTATGAAAAATTGTAACCAGCAGATTAAGCATTTATTGGAATGGAAGTCATGTTAGATGGATGAGTCTTTTCCAGGCAGGATATTTCTGATATGGGACCATCGACAGGGAAGAAAAGGGCACTGGGGCTCCATGTTTGTTGATTTTTAGTTTTAGCCAGGGAGTAAAGATGGAGAAGTTGATACTGCTGGAATAGTTGTGAGGTAAAATGAAAAGCTAAGTATAGCAACTTGAGTGATAAGGACTTTTCACACTTAGTAGCCAGCTCCCACAAAATCTGTTCCCCATGACTCTTAGTAGAGCCAGCAGGTAGAAATGGTAGGGCCAGGCTTCCCTCTTATGTTCCATTGGCAAGGAAATAGGGTACAATAAAACCAGAAGTGAGTGAAATAACAGTTGGGCACAGTTGGATTAGTGGAAGTTAGTGCTTAGAAAGATTTTTCTTTTCAATTTTAAAAATATAGTTCTTATCCTTAGATGTTTACTGAAAAAAAAAAACCTTAAAGAACACTGATAAATACAAAATAAAATAATTATAATTGCATTAATTAAAGAGAATGTAGTTCCCACTTCGGAGTAAATTTTTTTTGGAAAATATTTTGCATATATTTACATAAACACAGTGTACTAGTCAAGTGGTATGTTGCTGTGAGAAACTGACTGAAACAAACTTATGGGGGGAGAGGTTTATTGGGGGATCATGGTTAAGGGATCAGTTCATAATGACAGGAAGGCATGGTGGCAGGGCAGGCATCTGGGCAGGGGGCTGGGCCATGGGCTGGTGACCTCACAGCATGGTGGGGCAGAAGGCAGAACCACCTTTGTTGTGGGTCCCTGTAAAAACCTCTAAAGGCATATCCTCAGTGACTCACTTCCACAAAGGTAGATCTCACTTCCCAGTTTCCATAGCCTTTGCAGCCAGTGCTGCCAGGTGGGGACCAAACATTAAAGCAGATGGCCTTTGGGGGAGATTTTAAATTCAAACCATGACACACAGACAATATATTGCTTTAGTAACCCTATTTAAAAACTTAACAGGGTAATATAAGCCTATCTCTGAATCATTACACATTTAGATAGCTTTATTGAAAACATGGTATTATAGTTCACGTTTTCATCATTTATTTAATTAATACCAATTATTGGGTATCTAGGTTATTTTCATTTGTTACTATTATAAGCCACACTAGACTGGACTTTGTTCTACCTAAATCTTTTTGCATATCTATAGTTGTTTCCTTTGGACTAATTCCAGAAAGTAGAAGTATTAGTTCAAAGATATTGATTTTGACACATATTGTCAGGTTGACCTTTGGAAATATTGAACCAACTTTTATAATTGCTTCCTAGAAAAAAGTTGATACTGTTTGTCATTAAAAACATTTGTTAATTTAATAGACAAGATGGTATTTACTTGTTTTAATTTGCATTTATTAATTATTATAAAAGTTGATTTTTTTTAAGTATTGAAAAGTAATTTAATGGGTTGAGGGTATAGTTCAGTGATAAAGCACTTGTCTAACATGTGCAAAACCTTGGATTTGATCCCCAATACCACAAAAACAAAAATGTATTACTGGCCATTTATATGTCTTTCAACTTATTTTTTGTCCTTTGCTTACTTTTTAACTAGAGTCTTCATCTTTTTATTGAGTTGTAAGAACTCTTTATATATTATTACTGCCATATTATAAATAAGCAATTCTTTAAAAGCTCTATTCTTCTTTTTTTTTTAACCTGGTGTTGTATATTGTTTTTTTTTTATTGGACATTTTTAATGTACACCTTAATGTGATTCATTCTGACATGCTTTTCATTGTGGCATTTACATATATATATGCATTTTGATGAGCTCTATTATTCTTATATAATAACTCATGAATATTTATTTTGTAATTTCAGTTTGTCTTAATAGGAAGACTGGCCATGTGGTTCTGGTCTTTCATCCTTCCATTTCTTGTGTTGTTGATAGAAACTTCAGTGTCTAGGATAGTAAAGAAGAAGCCTTGGTTGCTTGGTAGGACTCCAAAGTAGCAGAAAGCTTAAGATCCTTATAGGTAGCTGCCAGTAATTAGGTAGTATATCTTTTGGAGTTTCTAAATCATTGACCCTTACCTGAAGATAGTGTTTTTCAGCATACCAAGTTGTTTATTTGTTCATATCTTTAAATAAAGACAACTTTTAGAGTTCAGACTGTCCTTAGGAATTGACATCTTGTCTTCTTTCAGAATAAAGGCCAGGATAAATATAAACTTTAAAATTAGGTAGTTTGACTGATTCCATTCAATGTAGACTCTTGTTAGAAGTAAAACTAGTTTATATAAGCCATAGAGAGGTCTTACTGGTTCTTTAAATATTGAAAGTTTAAAAAATAACAGGCACAGCACTGTAATTTAAGCACATAATTTTACATGGGCGTTTTGTTTTTAGAATGTCCATAATTAGAAATATTTTGCCAACCTTGTGTCATTCAACTTCTCTACTTTTTCCTGCTGGTATTTTAAAGCAAATCTCTGCCACCAATGAATATATCATGTGTAAATACTTTAGTATGTATATTTGATTAAAAACTTTCAAAACATTATCAGTAGGTTTTATCATACTTAACAAATAACAATTTTGTAAATCTCAGTTATGTTATCTTTTCCTAATTTTCTCAAAGATGTTGCCTTACATTTGATTTATTTAACCTAGAATCCAAAAGAGTTCTACCCATTGTATCTGACTGTATGTCTCTTTTGACTCTTTTATTCCAAAGCAGTTCCCATCCTGGTTTCATACTATTGATTTATTAGAGAAACTGGGTCATTTGTCTTTAAAACATCCCAACTTCTGGATGATTTAATTTTGTCCTCTATACTTTATAGATATACCTAGAGGGTTGGTTACAGTCAAGTTCAACATTTTTAGACAAAACTATTTTTTTTGTGGTCTTAAAGACAAATTTAATGAACCTGAATATATAAAAGATAATAAAAACATTCAAGAAAAATCCAAGGATGAGGAATCAACAAAAGAAGAAAGATGAATGGAAATTAAAGTTATTAAAGTGATACTCAAGTTTATCATAATCAGAGAAGTATAAATTAAAACAGAAATAGACAACATTGTTCTATGATGTCAACAAAATTTATAGAGGCTGATTATTTCTAGATTTTGATGTTTTATTATAGTCAAACAATTGATTTTTGGAATTGGGTAAAACATTTCAGATTAGAATACAAATATCAATTAAAACTAAATCTAAGTAGGGAAAGAGAATGGACTAAAGAAAAGGAGGAGGGTACAAGAAGAAAGGATAATGGGAGAAAAGGAAAAAAATATCACATGTGTTGCCCTTATCGTAAAATTGGGATGTACATATAAAGGTAGATATACTCACACAAAAAAAGCATACAAGTAGAAAGGAGACCATTGTTGGGGAGGGAAGGGATAGAGCAGGAGTCATGAAGGGGGTAAAGGGGAAACTATCATGAGCAATGCACAATGAAATGGATGTATGGACATATCATAATGAGACCCATTAGGTTGCACATCAAATTACCAACAAAAGTAAATAAATAAATAAAAGATTAAAAAATACTGAATCTATATATATTCTTTCACCTAAAATAGCATTTTTGATATAGACTCTATGTGGATTATAAAAACTTTGATACATCTGGAATACGTTAGGACAAAACTATTTCATAGGTAATGTGTGTACTTCTCAGTATGTTACACTATGAGACACATCATGTCTGATTGAAACATCTTTAATGATGTTGTGATCGATTAGTGAGTTCAGGAGTTGTCAACATAATCTTTCTATCATTAGGTTCCCTACCAACATCTTATCTAATAGTTTGGCCATTCATTGATATATGCTGTCTACAGCCATTATGTCATTGAGTTGCAAAATGATGATTTTCAACCCTATTATTTCTTATGTAATTATTATCTAAAAGTTTAAATAATTTATTCTTATCAACTATTTGGTTATAAAGAAATACAATTCATTCAGGAAAGAAACACATATAATTCATTCTTTCCCATTATTTATCAATTTTCAGTAATGAGTTGGTGGCTCTAGCAACCTATAGTACTGATCAGTGGGCATATTTATTTAGGAATATTATGAACTCATAGATTTTTATATATTTAATGCTTTAATCCACTGCTGTCATTACTCTTTTTGATGTTCAGTTTGTCCATTTTAGGGACAAACAGAGAGAACTGTTCAAGTTGTCTCTGATATCTTTTTATTTCTTTTGAAGTACTGGGCAGGGGTTGAACCCAGGGCTTCGTGCATATTTTGCAGGTACTGAACTGTAACTTCGTCCCATTATTATTTATTATTTTTATTTTGAGACAGGGTCTTGTTAAGTTACACAAGCTGCCTTTGACCTTGAACTCATGATCCTCCTGCCTTAGCCTCCTGAATTGTTGGGATTACAGGTGTGGGCCACTGTGCTTGGCAGTTTTTGTATCTTTCTGACAGGACACCAGTAGTCTTTGATGTCCTGTATATTTTCAGGTGCACCCCACCGTGCTGCCAGGCCCTAGCACAAGAATAGGAGTTACTGTACCTCATTGAATCTGAACTTTCTGGAAAGAAAGCTAAGCTTCACTGTCTTTAGAATCTAATTCTTCTCAGACTCATATATTACATTGAAAATTGAATTCCACTACAGAGCTGGCAGTCAATCAATGTGTATTGTTGAATTAAATTCTGCTTTGTAACACCATGTATTTCACATGCTAATGTAAACAGTAGATGGACCCCGGATAATTTAACTCATTTCCATGAACTTCTCTTAAACCCACATATGTTGTTGTAGCTTTAGAAAGAAGCTTAAACACATACCTATCAAGCTTAGAGATATCGTTGTGCAATTATTTCTGTCATTTGGTGTATTAGCATTCTTCTCACAGTTCTTTGCTTATATAAATTTAACAAGATGAAAGGTTGATGTGGAGAGAATTCTATGGACAGATTCGTTACCTTAGCAACCTTGCCCCAGACTTCCACGGCCCTGACCCAGCTACAAAGTCCTTCACTGGCTAACGAGGCACTCTTAATGACAGCTGGCTGAAACTCAGGCCTGCTGATAAAATGACTTCTTATCTGGACAGTAACCTTTGGAGGAATATCATCTTTATCAGATTTCCAAAAGAATCCAAACACCAAATGCAGTTCCACTAATAACTGTATTCATAAGGCTATCGTGCTTAAGCACTTCTGGGAAAGCATTAGTAACAGGAAATTAAGTGCTACAGAATAATTGCTAACCTCACTGCATAAAATAGAAGCTGGACACCCAGTGATTCTGTGTTGGTAGCAGTCATTAGATGCCACTGTCCTGTATAATTGAAAAATTGTTTGTATAAAGGAAATATTGTCACTGCCTCATTAGTCCCAACATTTAATTGTATTGGGAAAATATGAATGCCCTTTTGAGGTTCAAGTTACATATTCTAAATATGTTGTCTAGGTGATTTTAATGGTTCAAAAATCAATTTTTACCTGAAAAAAGACTATCATAGGAATATTCCTACAGCTGCCACTTCTAGAAGGCTTCATGTGAATAAAAATAACAGTAAGTTAATTATTAATTTATTTATTCATCACCTACCATTTACCAGGTGCTGTACTAGGCAGTAGAAGTGATATCCAATAAATATAATCCAATTCCTGCTCTTAACATGTATTACAGGGTGGTAGGGGGTGTTTAATGTTATCTGACAAGGGTCTCTTGACTTTGGGTTTAAAATCCATTGGCAACCTATAGATATCTCACTGGCACGTACTCAGATGATCATGGCACTTGTTTGCAGTATCTGTCAATACATTTATTAGCAGTTCCTAGATTCTAGAGAACTTCCTATAACATCAAAGTATTTATGAAATACTTGGCTCTAATTATATCTGTGCACTGAGGAGCCCACTGAGATGTGTATTGTCATACAAGGACATGAATCCACACCTTGCTACTGAGATGTCCTTTGCTCCTGTACATCTAGCTCTTTCAGGCTGTCTGCTCCATGACCAAAGACCTTGTTTTGGACACAGTCATCATTTACTGCTCCTGGGCCATATTAGATATGGGAATCCCTGAGGCTGCCCTTGGCTCTTTCAGCTGCTATTTGCTATGTAGCCATTTATTCCCTTTAGAAAGACCTGGAAAGAAGAAAGCTGCTGGTAGCATCTCCTAAGGTCAGATCACTTCCTTCAGCAAGCATTTCTTCCTTCTGAACATTGTTTTTAACCCAACCAACCCTACTTCTTCTCTTTAACTCAAGTTTGTTTACTTTGTTTTCATTTTCCAACAAACTGTGCCAGCATACATCACTTATTTGCTGATAGGTTTTCACTGTTTTCCCCTTTATTTGATGCCAGAAAAAGTTATTTTCCTTTAAAAAGTTTGCTAACATGGCTAAATAGTTCAATAAATGAGTTCATAAATAACATGAATCATGACTCAAACAGTTAGGCCCAGGCTTATACAGATTTCTAATTCCAAAACTCCTTATGAGATTTGGAAATATTAATATGATTTTTGTGGGAATTAAACAAATAAAAATGTTTTGCTCTACTCTTCTGGAGTTTTATAATGATTTTGTTTACTGGAATGGCTTAATCTTATTTGTTTTATTAGATCATTTGTTACTGCTCTATGAGATTCCAATAAACTCTTTAATAAACATCAAAACTTGAGAACTCATCACTCCCTATTATGCCTCCACAGACATTGGTTAACCCCATACCACCATCAGGATGTTTTGCAAAGCAGATTACCTAGACCATTGTTTATGATTTCTTTTTCTTTTTAAAAATGTAGGTAACAGATATTATTTGAAGAAACCAATTATAATGCAATTCAACACAGTACTAGTGATCAAATTACCACTTCTGAAGATGTCAATTGGGAATATTTACTATGGAAATATCTGTCTTTTGAACGATTTCTTAAATCAAATTGCAGTAAACGTAACCAAGAATTACAAAGATTGTCTCTGTTAAAAATATCTCTTGAGGTAGGAAAAGACAATTTTCCAAATAAGAGTTAGAATTCTAGCCATTTCTCAGGGCTAAACCATACCTTGATTGTGTGGGACACAGTATTTTTTTGATTAAAAATTGTGTTTGCCAAATGTATCACTTGTCAAGATATGCATAATTTTGCCAGGCCCACATTTTTATAATTTCAACTTGGGAATCTTCTATAAGGCATTCCAGCTTAATACTAAAGTTTCTTTTGAACTGAAAAAATATGGGGAACATGGACACAAAGACAAATGCACATCCTTGATTCCTTTCTCTTCTCTCTTCTTCATATCTAAATGATCACCAAGTCCTACTGATTTTCCTTTCTGAATACAGTTTGCCACACTCTCCATTGTCTTATTTGAACCCACCACCAACTCTTGCCTGGCTAAAATGTAGATTCTCACCCTATGTCAGGTTTGTTTCTTTCAAAGCCTGATTTAGAATGATAGGATCTGCAATGTCTTGGGTGTCCACTCTGAAATCCAGAGCATGAACTACAAAGCATTCAAGAAAGTGTGCACTTGAACCTTCTTGGGCCATCTTCCTGATCCAGATTTTATGCTTCATCAGCATTGCCCCATCCACTCTAAGATGTTTCTCAATTCCACTCTGTGGTCTTGACCTGTAAAGTGGTGCTCAGGTAATATGTATTGAATGTTTAGAAATGCCAAACACAAGAAAGTTAACACTCTGTGGCTTTGGTCCCAAGCAGTGGGATGGCATTGTGGACAGAGCATTGGGCTTTGCTGCTGGGTTTTACCTGAGGGGTCCAAAATTCAACCCTACTTGTTATAGCTACAAGACCTTTTTCACTTGGGGCAAGTATCCTAGCTTTTCATTGGTTAAAAAGGAGGGTGAAATTGAATTTGTGGCTGTTGTTGTTAGGTGCCGTGGAGTTGGGTCTGACTCATAGTGACCCTAGGTATAATAGGTGAAACATTCTCCAACAAGGTGGACTGCCTGGCACTATTGTCAGTCTACCTCTGGGATTGAGTGGGTTGCTAGGTCCTTCTTCCTAGCCTGTAGCCCCTGGTATTCCCAGGCAGTCTCCCATCCAAGGACTAACCAGACTGACCCTCCTTAGCTTCTGGTCTGGCACATAGTAAAAACTTGAGAAATGTTAGTTCTTTTTCTTTTTTAAAATGTCAACAAACTCCATCAAATTTAAGATTTAAGAGAGCAGCCAACTGTGGTTACAAGTGTCTCAAATCAGTTAGAGCTGATTACTTTTCTAGGGTGCCCTACATGCCCGTATTAACAACAGAGTACAGAAACATAAATCTTGAAGCTCATTCCAGGGATGGTAAAATATTAAATTTTTATTGTCTATGAGTAACATTTTGGTGGAATTTTCCTACCAGATGTCTCCTCGAAATGACTCAATGGGGAAAGGGCTCCTTGATGTAGACTTTTTGAAGGATGGGTGTTATAAAAAACTAAAAGTCCAGAGTATGGGGGACTCCTGCAGAAGATGGCAAAATGAATGAGAAAGGATTGGATGTGTGTGTGGCGGGCACTCACACATCTGACCTACTTTACAAATTTGCCCAGGGCTTGCTACTTCAGAGAGATTCAAAGGTGACAACCTTGGTGTCAGTGGCTAAAACCTGGAAACTGAGTGAAGTTCAGCATGATGAAGTAATTGCTGGAGCCAGGGCTGGGGTCACTGTCCCTAATCTAGAGCCAGGCTTCATTATGAGAAAGTAGAGAGGAAGAGAAGCAGATGGGAGGGTCAAGAGCAGATGCAAGTTATTGAAAAGTAATACAATAATTCAGCAGGAATACAGTTGAAACTCAGCAACTTATTGAGTATGACATTTGGATAAATTAAACTGAACAGAACATCTAGAAAATACCAGATAGGAAAAGGAAAACGAGGGTGAAAGTTGGCAGATGAGGGAAGGAAAAGGAATAGAGGAAAAAAAGAGTTTAGGGCATAAAGAAAGTCATTCAGATCTCCTATGCATGCTTAATATCCAGACCTTCATTTTTTAAATGAAAGTATAATTATACATGTTTGTGAATAACCAGACATTTAATGCCAGGTAGATAAAAGGCTGATTGACTGCTTTTCCTCCCCTGTCCATTCTCATGACATGTATGTAAATAGTCACAGACATGCAGACACACACACTCATGCACACACACACTCACATGTACACAGACACTCTCATACACATATACACAACTGCTGCTTTTTCTCTTCATGTTTTTGTGAGATGAATTTTCAGATTTAGGTTTGGTTCACTGCAAAGACAAGAACTTCATAAAATATACATGTTCCCATTCAGGAAGATCCATTTCTTATTTTAATTGTTCAGTTTTGATCTGTAGCTGCTCTCAGGGTTATAGGATAGCTGAGGTAGAATTATAGATGGACTGAAAAATAGAGTCAAGCTATGCCTGCAGGAAGACAGACAAATGAAAGATAAATCAGACCAGGAAAGAGGGCAAGTAAACAGCTAGGTCTGAAACACAAAAATGCCTATTAAATAGAGATGGGAACAACCATTTGTCAAAATTTCTCATATTGATCGTTGGTCCTTCTGCTGAGAGTCATACTGTGGCCATTCTTACTGATTTATTGAATAGATATTGGTAAGGAGTTTGAGTCTGCTTCATCTAAATCAACATTAACCAACTTCAAGCAGAATTCTGAATCTCACTTACAAGGGAGTTGGTTTGAAGACAGAGACAGAGTTAATTTGTCAAATTTGGCCTCCTACAGGGCAATACTCTCACTCAAGCCTTCAGAGTAAATTTGACTCCGTCTATTGGACATTGAACCAAGATTCTAATTAAAGGAACCTGTCTTGTTGGCGTTTCTGTGTTTGGAAAGTCATATTTTTATATAGGTGCTTGTGCAAATGTCATTATTTTTCATCTTCCAAGGTGTTACCTCATAGAACTGCCCCCCCCTAAAAAAAATCAGACCATAGTCTGGTCTTTTTCTTTTCAAATGCTTTCCTTTTTTGCACCTGTCTGCTATTTCCACTGCATTGTGGTAGTGATACTTTCCCTTTTCATTTCCTTGCTGATAGGTCAGGTCTCACAATAAAGTCTGAGATGACAAGAAAAGCTCCCATGGAAATAAAATAAAATGGAGAAAACATGAAAAGGACTTGAAAATAAAAGGATACAAAAGCATAGTGCATAAAGGATGAGACCATTGAAGAGATTACAGAATTAAGAAAATCATGATAATGTAATCTTAAGAAATATTTTAAGTAAAAAGGCATAGGAAATTGGATTGAAAAGAACAAAATTAAAAACAAAGGAGAGTCTGTTTGTGGAAAGTTTCATCACCTACGAGAAAAATTTTTAGGCAAACCTACCATATTTAACTACAATTATGTAACAGTTTGTTATTAAACATGGGAGACTATAAAATAAACAATAGAGAAGGCAAAATACATTCCCTCTTTCTCTCCATGAAGTGCGAATTTGGAACTGGCCCTAAACTCAACTTTAGTGGCTGCCATAACATTAACAAATGCCAACCACTTACTGAAGAAGTGAATCTATTATATATTCCACAGAACAAAGCTGTCTGGTCAGAGCAATATAAACATTGGCCATGAACATCGTTTCCTAACAGCTCTGTGGGTTATGGAATATGAGCAAAACTTAGCACCAGTTGTGTAAATTTCAGCAGGTTTTTGATCTATAAACTAGAGATGATGACATTTTCTTTACTTACGCCAGATGAACCACACTATGCGTATAACAGAATGTGATTAAGTATAAAGGAACACACACATATATGAAGTGGGCAATGTTACAATATACATAAGTCCACTGAGAATTCCAATTTCAGATACTGAAAAGTAGGATTTATGGCTAGTAAAATCTGATGATTTTTGGTTCCAAGATGATAATATCAGAACTATTTGGAATGTTAAAATCTATGTCATTGCTCCCCCCTCCCATGGATTAGGGGAACAGGTGTTGAAAATTCACCATATACAAAAGGATAATTTGGGAAATGTTCATCAGCTAACTTCCCCCTTTGGATTGATCAATTGATTACATCATTCGACACATTTATTTATTGCATCTACTATGCTTAAGGCAACTTTTCTGATGCTAGGGGCTCTGCAGTCTTTGCTGTCAAGGATTTTTATTTATTTTTGCATCAACGGGGGTTCAACCCAGGGCCTCCCACATGCTACGTGTGCCTTACCACCAGTAAGCACCCCCAGAGTCCTTTTTATTTTTTATTTTGAGACAAGGTCTCAGGTTGCACAGACCTTACATCTGTGCTGCTCATGTCTCAGCGTCTGGAGTTGTTGGGATTACAGGTGTGTGCCACACATGACGCCTGGTCTGTCAATGACATTTCATTTCAGAGAGGCAATGGTTGCTACCAGTTTTATGTGCATCATTCTAGAGATTGTATACATCCATCCACACACAAATGCACGCATATCCTTTAGAAATGTTATGCACTGAGTGTCTGTGTCCCATTAAAATTCCTATGTTGCAATTCTAACCCCCAATGTTATGGTAATAAGAGGTCTGACCTGTGGGATTCTAATTAGGTTAGGAGCCAGAGTAAGTACCCTCATAAGAAAAGACACAAGAGTTTGCTCTCACTCCACTCTGTGCCATGTGAAGATACAATGAGAGATGATCATCTGTCAGCCAGGAAGAAGGTCCTCACCAGACATAAGATCTGCCTGCACCATGGTCTTAGACTTCCCAAGCCTCTAGAACTGTGAGAAAAAATATTGGTTAAGTCATCCACTTTATCATATTGTTATAACAGCCAAAGTTAAGATAAAAATGTTGTGAATAATATATTTTGCCAGTGCCACATGGACATTTAGGGTCCGGTGGAATTTTTTCTATTATACACAACACTCCACCAAACCCTCCTGCAATGACTGCAGGACAAGAGTACAAAGGATGACCCTATGTGTCATGTATAAAATATATTCTGCCCCTTCATGTTGTCAAGCATAAACATAAACTAGAAAAATGTGCATAAAGCAATATTTTTTATATAACTGAAAATTAGCAAATATAAAAAGATTGAATTTAATTATTATTGCACATATCTGGGTATTCTGGAAATAGGCTACCAATATTTGGATTAACAAAATAAGGCACATAATGTATAATTTCTTACATATGTATTCAATAAAATTTATTTTCCTAACTTCATTTTTAGCAAAAGTACTAGTGATATTATTATCATCAAGATTTTCATATAATTGTGTTACATTGACAGTATAGCTTTTGTTGTTGTTAGGTGTTGTTGAGTCGAGCCCGACTCATAGCAACCCTAAAATAAAACACTCCCAGACACTGTCCCATGCCTGGCATGATGTCAGTGTTTCTCTGCTATTCATAGGGTTTTCAATGGCTGATTGTGTTGGGATTGCTTTGGGGGTGGATTGCCACATCATTCTCTCATCTTTGTCATGTTTGGGATTAGGACCAAGAGCCTTAGAGAGCACAGTAGCACTTTACCAACTGAGCTAAACCCTAACTCAGTAATGTGTTTAGGATGAAAAATATAATTGTATTTAAGTGTACAAAATGTGGATATATTTTCATTAAAATGTAAAAAATATAAACCTAAAACAGTGGTTAATTAAAATTAATCTTTATGTATTTTCAAAAAGTTGGTTTTCTGTTATAATAATCTAAGTGAAAAGGCAAAAGGAAAAATCTAATAACTGAATATCAAAAATAAAAATTTAAGCTAGCTAAATTTCCCACATCTTTATTTTTTAAAATTTAATTAAATTTTACTTAATGCATTTATATTACTAAATATTTTAATTTAAATGAAATATAATTTAATATAAATGTAAAGGTGCTTAGTTTTGGTGTTCAACGTCCACTCAGTGGGAAAATTGTAAGGAATCCATAGCATATTACAATTAGAGGTAACATAGAAGTAATATTAGTAGTTTATACTTGATGATGTTTTTTAGCCATTACTGAACAATTGCTTTGGATACCATCATAACCTGAACATTAAAATAAAATAACCCAAGCTGGGTGTTGTGGCACATGCTGATAATCCCAGCAACTGTGAAGGCTGAAGTGGGAGGATGGCAATTTCAAAGCCAGAGGCAGCCTTGTAATTTAGTGAAACCCTGTTTCAAAAAAAAAAAAAAAAAAAAAAGACTGGGGGTACTATTCAGTAGCAGAGTCCTTGCCTGCATATACAAGGCCCTGAGTTCAATCCCCCAATTTTGTGAAAAACAAAAATCTCCAAAAAACAAAAAGCAAGAGAATGTATGGTCAACTTTACCATAAAGAATTTAAGAATTGATTGCATCCTTGCTATCTGAGAAGGTTTGACATGTTCATTTGTCTTTGTTCTTATACAGAAAAGTTTCTATAGCTTACATCTTTCTTCTTCAAAGCAGTAGTTATTTCTGACCTGCAGTAGACAACTGACAAATTTCCAAAGTATTTGGACCGAGTTGCCTTTCACTGAAAAGACAGGGGGCAACAAATGTGAAGTTTTTCCCTGGGACCTTTAGTGGTGTCAGGCAAGTGAGTAGATGTTCAGGGCTATAATTTGCCTTAGATTAGGCTGAGTGTCAGATTCTGTGACAAAGTCACCCTCATGCTCTATTGTAAATCAATTTTGTGTTTGATAAATAGGGCCCTTTCAAACAGCAAAAGAGACTTCTTTTGCCTTTAGGGAGGGGATCATACTGTAGTGAATAATTCTGAACATATGAATTTATTTATAGTGTCTGTAGATCAGTTCTCTAGAAATCCAACTGCATAAAAGGGTATAGACATTTTAAGTTTTGATAGATATGACCAAATTGATTTCTTTAGTGGTTATGGCAATTTACAATCTCATCAGAAATGTAGAGAAAAACCATTGCCCATATCCTTGTTAAACAGTTTTATTGAACATTCCAGATCTTTGCCAATCTGTTAGGTGAAAAATAATACCTAGTTTTAGTTGGATTTACGTTTCTCCTATCATGAATAAACATATGTATTTATATCATTTTTAAATGTTTTCTGTCTAGCAAACTGTTCATATCTTTTGTCCATTTTTCTGCTCAGCCATTAACTTTTTGTGTATTTATAGATTCTTTTCATGTATTGGGAAAAATTATCCTTTTCTTATGGGGAGAGGAAAAGGATTTTCCTAGGTTTTCTTTTTTAGTTTGATTTTTGTTCCTACAGAGATTTTAAATATTTTTATTTAAATTTATCATTTATTTATGACTATTGAGGTTTTTAAAAAATCATATGTAGAAAAGCTTTCTCCATTTGAATATAATAAAAAGGAAAACACCATTCTTTCTGCTAATCCTTTGAAGGCTTTACTTTTTACTTTTAAATACTTGATGTATTTTGAGTTGTGTTTTTGTGGAAATTGTGAGGTAGGTATTCAATGTAGTACTTTTCTCTGGTGGGTGTTCTTTTGTCCTAATGGTATTTATTGAATATTTTATCTTTTCCCACTGATTTGAAATATCTTTAGTGTGTATAAATTTCAGAATGTATTGGGGTCTTTTTCAGGGCTTTCTAGTATGTTCATTTGATTTAGCTGCATATTCATAATATGTGTTTTTATCATATTAATTCTTACAGTGTTATGTTACATTTTAATATCGGTAGGGCTAATCTCACATAATTATATTTTTTCCTCCATAATTTTCTACTATTCTTCCTTCTTTTTCCCTTCTGAATTTTACATCAGTGTTTGTTGTTGTTAGGTGCCATTGAGTTGGTATCTGACTCATAGCGATCCTCATAGGGTTTTCAATGGCTGACTGTTTTGGGATTGCCTTGGGAGAGAATTGCCAGGCCCTTCTCCCATTTTTATGGTGCTGGGAATTGAACTCGGGACCTCAGAGACTGCAGCGCAGCGCTCTACCAACTGAGCTAAATCCCAGCCCCTTTACATCAGTGTAGTTCCAAAAAATCTTCTTGGTAGATTATTAGGTTGTAAAACTTTTTAAATAGTTTGTTTGAGAATTAGTATCTCCATGATAGTAAGACATTCTTTTAAGAATGTGGTAAGCCTTTCCATTAGCTTAAATCGTTTCTTGTGAGACTTTAAAAGTATTTTAACATTTGTGTAGCTCCTGCACATTTCTTGTAAAATTTGTGCATAAGGATTACATGTTGTTGTCAGGTGCCATTGAATCAAATTAGGTCTGACTCATAGCTATCCTATATCCAACCGAATGAAACACTACCATACACTGTTCCATGCACTGTTCCAATGTTCCATATATGACCTTTTTATGTTTGAGCTCATTGTTGTAGCCACTGTGAGTCTTCTCATTTTGAGTCATGCCATGTCAGCAAATGGAGGTCCCAGGGGATTTACTCCATTCCTATCATTAAGGTTTACTCTACTTTGAGGAGGCAACTGTTCCCTCATCATTCCTTGAATGCCTTCCAGCCTGGGCGGGGAGTTCATATTCTGGCACTGTATTTGACAGTGCTTCTCTGCTATTGATAGAGTTTTCAATGGGTAATTATTTTGGGAGTGGGCTTCCAGGTCTTAGTCTGGAAGCTCAGATGAAACCTGTCCACCATGGGTTGCCCTGCTGGTATCTGAAATACTAGTGGTGTAGCTTTTAGCATCACAGCAACATGCAAGTCCCCACAGCACGACAAGCTGACAGACATGGGGGAAAGATCATATATATGTATGTATATACATACATATATGTATATATATATACATATATGTATATACATACATATATGTATATATATACATATATATAATTTGTTATGCTATTTATATATGTAGAGATGCAGTGGGGGCTGGGATTTAGCTCAGTTGGTAGAGTGCTGCGCTGCAGTCTCTGAGCTCCTGAGTTCAATTCCCAGCACCGCAAAAATGGGAGAAGGACACAGAAACCCACTCCTAAGGCAATCCCAAAACAGTCAGCCATTGAAAACCCTATGAGGGTTGCTATGAGTTGGATACCGACTCGATGGCATCTAACAACAACAACAACAACATTTATATATGTAAAGAATATATGTGCTTTTGTAAATGTCTTTTCTTCCATTATTTCTTCTAATTGTTCTGTGTACGTACAAAGACTACTGATTTCATATATTAATTTTAATGCTACCTTATTGAATTCCCTTAGTGTTTATAATAATTTCTGTGTTGATTTTATTGAGTTTCTAGGTAATCATCTTATTTTAAAATCATAGTAATTTTATAATTTTTAATTTCTCCTTTATTGCAGTTACCTAATTGCATTTGGTTCGCTAAGTGCTCTGGGGTGGTAATGAAGTGTTGTGGCACAAGTGAACTTGTTCCTGACTTTAATGGAAATTTTGTAGTATTTCTCCATTAATTGTGATATTATGTTTTAGATTGATACATATGTTAACACATTTATCATATTAATGAGGGATCTATTGGTGTTTTATCATTTTTTTCTTTTAAAATTATGAATGGGGATTTTATTTTATCAAATGACTTTTTAGCTCCCATGTAGATGGTAATATGTTTGTCTTTTTATCAGTTTGATTGAAGTGAATTACATAAATCAGTTCTGTAATATTTAACCTTATTATTCCTTGTAATTCCAGAGTAAAATCCACTAGGTTATGATATTTTATTATTTTCTGATGCTTTCTAAATTGTTTCTTAATGTGTTAGGAATGTTTATGCCAATATTTATAAGAATGATTGGTCTTTTGTTTGAATTTTAAAAAACATGGTGGTATAAACATTATGCTAGGATTTTGAAGCTCTCCGTTTCTGTATTCTAGAGGAATAGCCCTTCTTTGCCTTGTCTAGTGTTCTTTGCTATGGGTACCAATAGATGTTTTGATTACCTGGTTTGGTATTTTGGAGTCCATAGGTTTAAATGACTGATTTGCCTACTGTGAATCAGCCAAATATTTTGACACACAAATTTTTAGCCTTCTAAAAACCCAATGTTACATCTTAGCACAGCCCCCAAGCCAAAGTAGACCACAAACTGGCAAATTCTTAGTTTTTCTCTGAGGTTCTATTCAAATGACACCTTCCTCATGAAGCCTTCCCAGACCCTCCAACTCTATGGTAATCTCTTTGAGAATAACTTTGTTTTTCTATATAACTTTCTTATGATAACTTCATTTTCTGACTTATTCAACAGATTCCTTAGACATTTGTAGACAAACAAAATGCTTCCTTGATGGTATATCATTTAATCTTTACAGTATTCCTATAATCTGAACACCTTACAGATTAAAAAAAAGAAGCTTTAACCTAGAGATAGTCAAGGGTTTGGGGTTTAGCTCAGTTGGTAGAGTGCTGCTTTGTATTTTC
Organism: Pedetes capensis; assembly: GCA_007922755.1. Classification (NCBI taxonomy): domain Eukaryota; kingdom Metazoa; phylum Chordata; class Mammalia; order Rodentia; family Pedetidae; genus Pedetes; species Pedetes capensis. Next base: position 39,969 of record VMDO01010023.1, on the reverse strand, counting down.
TGAGGACCTATGTTCAATCCCCAGCACAGCAAAAATGGGAGAAAGATGTGGAAGTCCACTCCCAAAGCAGTCCTGAAAATATCAGCCATTGAAAACCCTGTAAGCGTGACTATGAGTTGTATGTGACTCGACAGCACCTAACAACGGCAGAGAGAGTCAAGAATTCTTTTAGGTCACAGAAGTCATAGGCTACAAACTAAGAATGAAGCCCAGTGTTCTCTAATTCTAAACCGAATACTTTTCCCACCAGACCATGTTGATAAAATAGCAGATTATCTTTACCATTATTTTGTACATATCTCCTTCTCTTTTGAGATTCCAAGCCCTTTCAGGATCTAAACTGTGTCTTCGTTCTCTTGGAATTCCTTATATCTTTTCACAAAGGAGAGAAGCAAAGCAAAAGCTGGTCAGATTGGTAGAAGTGAACAGGGCCACCATCACAAGTTTGGTTCCAGTAAAACTTCAAAATGAATTATGGAGTTTTGTTCATGCATTGAATCCCTATTTATAGTTCATTAATCCACACATTTATACATTCTTGGCAAGAGGCTTTTCAGAGGATGTCTGAAGCTATGGAATATGAGATTTTGCTTTCATGACCATCAGCTTTGGAGCATTCTGGTAGATATTCTCTGGGGCCAGGTCAGTGGGCAGAGCTTCCAGTGTTAATTGTCTGAAGCTTATCTTGATGCTGGAAAACTGAGGAGTGCTGCTTATTCATCACCCCTTGGGTGTCTGATTGCATTTGGGGCAAGGCAGAGCTTCATCAGAGTTTCATCTAGAAATGATAGCTTACTATTTTTAATCCTCCTAGAACTCTCTATCTCTTCCCTGATCATGTCTCATGCCTAACTGGTATCACAGTGATTTATGTGCGCTTCTTCTTTCCATCATTGCACAATAAACAACTTAAGATTGGGTGCTATATCTGATTCATCCTAATATTCCCCACTGTGATCTCCTGGTGCCCAGTACATAGTAGGAGCTCAATACCTTTTTTAAAACGTGGTTAAAGTATGTTCCAAATTCAGCAAATGTTGTCTCCCCTATTTTACTAGCACCATTTCAGCATTTTTGCTTCTGCCCACTATTCATGTGGGTGGTATGAGCTGAAATTGCTGAAGAGGGATGTAATTTCCCTTGTTAATATAATTACTGCCATATATTATCACAGCACTAAAGTCATAATATCCTCATTTTCTGTGGCCTATACACATCATCAAAATTATCTTTGGAGGAGAAATTTATCATGTTTGTTTTCCGTCTAAGAGTGAAATGCTGCCAAGTTTGGTGAATACGTGCCCAGTCCCCTATGAGTGACGAATGTGTGAGAATGTGGGGAGATTTCACCTCTCATGAAAAAGAGATGTAAGGCTCTTATGTGCATCCAGATAATTTATTAACTGCTTGGATTCCCAATTCAGGCCAGTGGGCAGATAGTGAGCATGCCTTTCTCTGTGAGTCTTTCATATTTGGGGAAAATAATGAATGATAAACTGAAGAACCTGGAAGAGAGTAGAGAGGGAATATCTGAATCCTACTTGTTGTGAGCCTGCAGCCATACCACTGTGGTGTCTGATCTCAGAAGCTAAGCAGGGTCGGCCTGGTTAGTACTGGGATGGGAGATTGCCTGGGAGCACCAGGTGCTGTAGGCTTGTAAGAAGGACCTGGCAACCTACTCCCCCCTCCAAAAAAACCCCCCAATCAATCAGCCATTGAAAACCCTATGAATAGCATAGAAACACTAACAATAGTGTTTCTCCTGTTGTATGTAGAGTTGCTATGAGTCAGATGGCTCCTAACAACTTGTGAGGACAGCAGGTCCCTCTGAGACAGGCTGGTGGCTTTCTCAGCTGAACTGGTAGGCAAAGACAGGCTTTGCAATTGTATGTAATCAGCCTGCAATAGTCAACAACAGATTTTTTTTTAATTTAAAAAATTTATTTATTTATGAAAGAGAGCCTGCTGCCAGGAGTTTTGTTTCAGTCAAAGATTTAAAGAGGGAAACTCTGCTTGAAGCAAGACCAAGTGGTCCTGCTCTTTGAGTGCATAAAATATCTGTTCTGTATGCCAGTGCTAATGCTGGAGGGTCACCTGTGGGGAAGAAGGCATGGATCAGAAGTCTGCTGCAGTCTCTGACCAGAACTAGCTGCAGACAGCACCAACAATAGGGATATGTTCCAGAAGGTGATTAAGGACTCACATCAAATAATCCAGTTTGGCCACTAGAAGCTGAGCCAAGCTCAGAGGCCAGAGTCTACAGTATGGCAAGGACTTTTAGTAAGAAGCCAAAAAAGAGAGAGAATCTAAAATGAAGTATTCCCAAAAGCAGAATCCAACCTTGGAGCTATGTCAGTTGGACACCATAACTTTTAACTTCTCTACTTGAAGCACCTATTTCCTAGCTGTGTTACCTCAAAAAAGCCTTTGGCCTTGGCCCTTTCTAGTAGTTCTTCATTTGCAATAGCTTTCAACCCAGCTATAGCTGAGACTCTTTAAATACACACACACACACACACACACACACACACACACACACACATCTGTATGATATTTGAACATATAGATTGAGAACTATTGTCAACTAGATGTTGTCATAGGCAGGAAGTAGAGGTTGAAGCCTCCTCTAGAGGAAACAAAAATATTATCAGGACAGAAGCTATACATGTTCAAAGCTGGTAGCTACTATTTATGAAATACTTGCCTTGTGTTAAACACTTGCTTCATTAACTCATCTGATCCTCACAGAAACCCTATGAAGTAAATTTTATTAACTTTGTTTCAGAGATGAGGATACTAAGGACCAAGATCACACTGTTAGACTGGACTTTGCACTCAGATTAGGATGAGATCATTGCTTCTTGGGCCAGCCTTATAGGGCGACAGTGATGATTTCAACCTCTGTTATAGGGAATTATAGTATTGGGTCTCAGAATTTGGACTCTGGAGCAAAATTCAAATTCTGAATCTGCAACTTGAAGCTAGGGGAGTCAAACAAGGTACTTAATGTCTATGGCCCTCAGTCTTTTCCCTGTAGAATGGGAATAGAATGTTTGTGAGGTTTAACTGAGATAATTCTTGTAAAGCTTTTAGGATACTGGCTCATCCAAACTAAGTATCAAAAGGTATTTCCTGTTGTTATTAGAACTGGTTCAGTAACCAGAGGCGGGACAGAAAAGTCAGCTGTAAAGCCTCTTAGAAACCCAGCTAGGAAGACCTGACAAAGACATTTTAGAAGTAAGTCAAGGGGAAGATGATCCAGTTTTATATGAACTTTCTATGTCATTCTTAATAGATGAGAATGTGGGAAAATTGAGGAAGTAGCAAAAATAGGGAATCAGTGATGCTCTTAGATGACTCCTTTACCCTTCCTCTGTCTTGAAACCACTCTTTCCACTACCCTTCCATCCTTTCTATCTAGTGTGCTCTCTGCCAGCTGTGATCTAATGCTTAGGTCTAATCTCAGGTGATAATAGCTTAAGAAGGTACTCGTCATGGGAGTATTTGACCTTTGCTAAGAGATTCAATTAACCTTCAAGACCTGAAGAAATTAATCTGTCATGGTGTAATTTAAGGCCCTGTGAGGGGTAATGGGGATGTGGTGTTAGGCGGGGGATGTTCCTTTGGTCATCCAAGATAGATTGCTGCCTTGTCTGCTCAAGGAACTGTCACCAGATGGTCATCTGGATGGCAGGGACCACCTCTAGTTTACCTTAGTGTCTTCTAAAGTCTCATGGTAGGCAATGAGGGCATAGTAAATTCTCAAAAGCCTTTTATTGAATGGAATTTAAAGAACACATTTAATTGTCATCTTAATGCTGCTTCTGTCCAGATATTCATGAATGCTTAATAACCTTTAATACAAAATTTTGAAAAGTAAAAAATATTTCTGAAGTAACTGATTATATTTTATACCCTTAATAATTTTATTTTTTCACTTTCAAAATTAATTTATTCATTTGACATATATATACATATATAGATATATGTATATATATATATATATATATATATATATATATATATATATATATGTTGGACTTGACTCAACGGCACCTAACAATAACAACAATATTTAGTGTCTACTCTGTGCCATTTGCTGGGGAAAATTTTTGAGTGGAGAATATTCTTTCCATAGTTCCTGGGATGGTTTCCTTCATAGTGTACTTGAAGTTGGTTCATCTCTCCTTTTAAGCACGTTGTTGGCCAAGGGAATAACTGATCCTTTGGATCTAGCAGTTCAAGAGCTCCTTGCCTTTATCTCCTGACTCTTTCCCACTTACATTTTAACTGCCCCCGTGGATGGGTATGTAAAGTCTATGTATGTGAACATGGTAGACAATTGAAAAATAAAACAATCCACTATCCCTCAGTTAAAAGTCAATTCCAGCAGAGAATTCTCTAAATGAATTATGAAGTGCATCTCTTACTTTTACAATTTAGGACCTAGTCTTGTTATTCTTGATGAACGTGAAGCTTTGATGCTGGTATGAACTTGTCAACAAATACTTAGTTGGCTTCCAAGGAAGAGTGTGTGTAGAACATCCCTGCCAGTTGAGTTAGTGTGTGATCAGGCTAGCACCACATTTAGAGTAAGAACAAAAAAGTTAGCCATAGAATCTTTAAAAATAATAGACCAGAAAACAATGCTTTCGCATTTCTGACTATTTTCACCTGTGGAGTTTTCATTTTTCGTGCATTCATTTTTGCTTATTGTTTCAATTTTGTATCTTGGAAAATTTTGACAATTTGAGAAGGCAGCGATTCTGGGGACCAACTGTGTGAGCTTTAAAATATGAAAAGGGGAAGGGATGACTATACATATGATGACAGAGAGCAGACCGAGAGCAGTGGGACCTAAGCAGGAGGGTGAGGAAGGAGTCAGAAAGGCAAAGGAGAGGAAGAATGGCACAGAGAAAGATGGCAAGCATGAAAATAGATGCCACTTTTTCTGGGGTCCTGTTGAGCCCTGCAGGAAACTCCTTTGTAGCCTTTCTGTAGCACCAATGCTCATTCAATATTTATTTATCTATCTATCTATCTATCTATCTATCTATCTATCTATCTATCTATTTATTTATCTATCTATTTATAGTATGGGGAGGGGTTGAACTCAGAATCCTGTGTGTGCTAGGCAAGTGCTCTACAAATGAGCCACATCCTAAGCCCTTGTTTTATCTTTTATTTAGAGACTTGCTAAGTTGCAGGCTGCCTCTAACCTTAAATGCACAATCTTCCCTACTCATCCTCCCTAGTTGCTAGGATTACAGGGATGTACAGCACCCATGCTGGGGGTAGCTAAGTTGGTAGGTGCTGTTCTACACTCTCTGAGGCCCTAGCACCCCTTCTACCCACAACACCACAAAAATGGGAGAAGGACATGACAATCCACTCCCAAAACAATCCTAAAAACAATCAGCCATTGAAAACCCTAGGAATAGCAGAGAACCACTGACATAGGGTCAGGCATGGCACAGTGCCAGGGAGTGTTTCAATATGTTGTACACAGGGTTGCTATGAGTGGTACCTGACCCCACAGCACCTAACAACAACAACAAACTACAGCACCCAACTTCAACATTTATTTATGGTGGTTGAGCTTAAGTAGCTCTGCCTATACTCCTCAGAGAAGCAGATTACATGAAAGGTGGGTTGGACAGGAGAATGTACAAAAAAGTAACCTTTCCTCTTGGCTGTTGTTCTGAGTCTTTCTTTGGATGGTGAAGTGAGGTGGCTGAGGAAAGCTTTTTTTGTGCCAAGTGCTAGGAGGTAGAATGGAAGATGACAGAATTTGGAGCTTTCCAGACCCAGGTTTGAGTCTCAGGTCTGCATTCACTGGCTCTATAGCTTAAGCCAAGTGGCTGTACCTCACTGATTCTTCAGGTAATAGTTTGAAAAATGGAGACAATGATAATGCATATCTTGTAGGATTGTTGGTGCGGATTAGCATTGACCTACCTAAAATACTTGTGATGACTAATTTCATATGTCAACTTGATTGGATCATGGAGTGCTCAGATATTTGGTTACACATTATTTCTACCTGTTTAACCAGTGTGGATGTTTCTGGATGAGAGAAGCATTTGAATCAGTAGATTGAGTTAGGCAGATTTTCCTCCCCAATGTGAGTGGGCATCATTCAATCTCTTGGGGCCCTCAGTAGAACAAGCAGGTGGAGGAAGGGGAGATATAATCTTTTTCTGCCTGACTACTAGAGTTGGGGCATCAGTCTCCTTCTGCCCTTGGACTTGGACTTTCACTATTGGTTCTTCTGCTTCTGAAGCCTTTATACTCAGACTGAATGACACCACTGGCTTTGCAGGGTCTTCAGTTGCCAAGGGCAGATTATAGGACTTCTTAGACTCCATAATTATGGCAGTCAGTTCTTTATAATAAATCCCTGACTAGGTCTATGTACATATGTCCTATTGGCTCTATTCTTCTGGACAACCCTGACTAATATACCTTCTAATCTACATACATGGTAAATGATAAGTAAACAGTAGCCATTTTTTTTTAGATGGGACACTCACAGAAGCAGAGATTACTTAGCTTTACCTGAGCTAACTCTAATTATGGATATATATGAGTTGACAAAATTCATGGACACCAACTTATACATATCCTTGTGAAGGTGCATTTGAGAGTAAATCCCATTCAACAAAGATTTACTGAGTGCCTTTAATATTATAAGCACAGTGCCTATAAAATGGGTAAAACACAGGCTCATATATTCTAATCATCACAAATAAGCAAAGGAAACATATCTACATAAAACCTGCTGACCAACTGGCTAACCAATCAACCAACTATACAACTAACAATCAAGAGTGAGGCCAATGTTAAGATGGTGGACATGGGCAGAAGGCTAGAAGAATTTGAAAATTGAGGTGATTAACATTGTCCATGGAATTAGAGAGGGACAAAGAAGGAAATTTTATTGGGATTGAAGAAGAGTGTGTTATCGAGGTAGGGATGATAGCCTCACTAGATACTTGGAAGAGTGACTTGGAAGAGTGATGGTTTACTTGGGGAAGTGGCCAGTGGACTTGTGTGTGTGATTGCTGGAAATTGGGAAGGAAGAGTGGAAAGTAAAGTTACAGAGACAAGCTGAGGGCAGAGTAGGAAGAAAACGATGATGAATTGCAAAGGTGAATGAACACAAAGTTGGAAAGTATCTTGGAAAGGAGAGAATGGCTAGAGAGAGTTAGAGAGAGATTTAATAGTGTTCAGGCCCATGACACCAGTTGTTCTTCATTTTGGCAGAGGACAGAAGGAGAAGGAAGGTCCAGCCTGAAAAATTACTGTATACACTACTAGGAATGACATTCTGGTAGAGCTTGGGCATCTCAGTGTTTTCTGGAAGAGATTGGTAGAGGATATTCTGAGAGTGAGCCCCTGAAACCCAGAGCCTACAGTTTCTCAGCTACACTGTCCTCTCTGAAACACCTTGGCTGGTTAAAGGGCACTTGACTTTCTGGGACTTCAATGGCATAGATTGGGAGGTGAGGGGAAATAGCTGTTGCCAGCGTGACTGGAGCTGCAGAAATGTTCTAGTCATTAGCTAATGCAGGGCCCACAAACTGGGCCATCATGAAAGCATTAGAGGAAGGATGCTACCCAGGGCATGAACCCCCAGCTCAGTCCAGGTACAGTAGCCCTGGGGTCGAAGGTGGCTCATTGAACTCCAGGCATCCCCTGCCCAGGAAGCCGGTGTGCCTATGATTTCCATCCTTTGGTCTGGAATGATTAGAACTGGCTTAGGATGAACCATTCTTTTTGGCAGATGCTCTACAGTCATCTCCTTTCTCCTTTTTAAAATGCCTGTAGAATACGAACACTGTTATGGAAATTAGTTAGCAGCTGCTGTACACGAATGTTTAGAAAATTAATATTACTCACATTATACAGTACAGAAGCAGAATTTTAATGAAGCACAGAAACTACAGGCACATTGACCCCTTCCCCTTATCAGAGAAATCTCAGAATGCATAGCTTTCCTAGAGAAAACTTCTCATTTCCACTAGGCGTCTATAGACCTATTAGTGACAAAAATAGCACATTTACAACCCAAAGGAGCAAATATTTCAGAACATATTGTACTAAAATATGACAGTGTCAGCTAAACCATTATCTATACTTATTTCTCATTATTAATTCTTAACAATTAGCTGTTCTTTGTTGCACAGGAATGGGATTTGCTGTACTATAAAAAATGCTTTAAAGTTATAAGTGTCAGATTTTGTTCATGCTGATTCTGTTAGAGATGATTGCTGTTTGCATTATACGCTGCTAAGGATGTGTCTGGCATTGAGCAAGAAAATGGGGGGAGGGAGGATAAGGGAAAGAGATGCAGAGCTTAGGGAAGGAGGAAATGAGCAAAGATTCAACCCCTAAAAGCCTGTCTTTGCAAGTTGAACCTGGGACCACCTACCAAAGTCAATGCAATGTCTTATCCAATTCTACAAAACAGGGGCATTATCTCAGGTGTGTGAAGCCCATCAAGAAAGGCCACAAAGAGAATTTGGATGAAAAAGGCAGAGAGAAGTTGGAGTGAGGGACAAAAGGAACAGAATTTTGGCAGTTTTTGGATGGCATGATGGAAAGGGACAGGATGTAGAGGAAGCAAGGGTAGATGCTCCAAAGGTAAGAGGACATTTCAGTCTAGAGGGAGCTGAAGGAGAAAAGGCACACTTCCCAGATAGGTGTTTGCCTTTTGTGTGATTTCCAACCTCAATCCATGTAAGATACGGTGTCTTCTGGTGTCAAGGCACACCAAGAGTGGTCTTGCCAAAGAGGTGCATGGGTAACAGTGCAGAGAGGTGCAGGAGTTGTGAGAGAAAAAGGAGAAACAAGAACAATGGATCAAGAGCTGGAAATTACATGGAGATAGAGGTTTGTGTACTTTTGGTGGAGAAGTCTGCTTGACACATTAGTGTCATACTGTCCCATATTTATTATTCAAACGCATTACCATCCACCTGGGAATAAAGTGTGTGTGTGTATGTGTGCGTGCATGGGCACACATGCACGTGTGTGCATGTTTGATGCTGGGCATCAGTGGCTATAGTTCTTTTCTTTGCTACCACTACCATCTTTACTGTCTGAGCATTCACTGGGGGCTGGTACTTGGTGTTGATGCTCACTATGGAGCTGGTATGGACCAATGACATTATTATTCATATTAAGCACTAATAAATCTGCTGTAGTGTGCTGGGTACAGCTTCCACAGCTCACAGGGGCTAGCATCCTGACATCAGATTTGTAGCTTCAAACTGGCTATGGGAGGTGTATTGTATCACAGAAACTGGCGAATGTTGCAAACCAGGACTTACACCTACTGTATCATCATCCCAAGAGCTAGTTAGCATGCATTTACAGCATGTCACTGGATCTTAGCCTTTCACATATGGTGGTGGTGGTGGTTGTGAGGTGCTGTCGAGTAGGGTCTGACTCACAGTGACCCTACATACAACAGAACGAAACACTTCCTGACACTGTGCCATGCCCGGCACTATGTCAGTGCTTCTCTGCTATTCATAGGGTTTTCAATGGCTGATTGTATTGGGATTGTTTTGGGAGTGGGCTGCCAAATCTTTCTTCCATGTTTGCAGTGCTGGGGATCGAACCCAGGGCCTCAGAGAGCACAACACAGCACTCTACCAGCAGAGCTAAATTCTAGGCCTGTTTTACATGTGAAGGACATAGTAAAGGAAATCATCTCCCTTCGGAGAAGAGCATAGCTGCTTGCCAACTTCTTGTCTGCTCTTCCACATTAATTTGCTGGTCAAGAGTGACAGTTGTGTTAATAGTTGAGAGAATATGAGCACCACCATTGAACAAATGTAGGTTGGAATTCTCACTAAGCCATATGTTTGTATTACTGCCTCAGCTGAGTTATTTAATTTCTCTGAGGCTTAGTTTCCTCATCTATTCAATGGGAATCTACCATCTACTTACAATATTGTCAGGCTTAGGAACAATATCTCTATATTGAATGCATTTGGTAAATGTTTGCAATTTACTTTGAAATGCATTAAAAAGATGGCTTGATAGATGGCGAGTGGGATGGATAGAGAGATTGGCCTGTGAAAATGCAAGTATAGCAAAGTCATTGAGTCCAGGTGGTGAATATATGAGCATTCATTGCAAAATCTTGTAACTTTTTTATAATTTTCATAATAAATTATTGAAAGAAAAGAAACCTGTTAAATAGAAGTATTGACAAAAATAACAGTCAATAATAATGAAAACAGATGACTCATTTTCTATCATTTCTTTCCTCCTTCATTCTGCTGTAGTGTCAGTGGTCTTGCTGGTTCTGGAACATTTCAGGCCTGGTTCCTTATGTACTTGTTTCTTCCTAACTTGACTACACTTCTTACCTGGCTTGCTCCCTACCCTCTTTAGGCATTTGCCCGCACTTTACTCTTGTGCTCAAGCATTGCTTACTACCTATTTACAGTTGCACACCTCAACCACTGCTATGCTTTATCTTGCTTCTTAACTCCACTTTCCTCCACTTATCAAAAATCTGTCTTACAATATATTTTACATAGTTTATTGCCTCCCCATACAAGAGTGCAAAATCCACAAATGCAGAGGATTTTATTTGGTCACTCTTGAGTTCCCAATGACAAAAACAAGGTACAATGTTCAATGTACTGATGGTCTGCATGTATGACAATTTCATAATGAAATCCATTTTTTTGTATGCCAACTAAAAAAATTACTAATAAAAAAGATGAAAATATTCAATGTAAAAATTCAGAGCTTGTTTAGTTTATAGGAGAAAAAATATTATTTTCCCTTATACTAAATTTAAGATAGTCTATGATTTCTAGCAATGCTCTACCTAATATTAACCTCACAAAATAAATAAAAACGTTCAGAACAAAGTAGTATTCATAGATCCCAAAGTAAATGTGCTGACATTAAAAATTTTCCAAAACACCAGAGTTCCAAACTAGAATTAAGTATCTCATAAAAACCTCATGTTTCACTGATTGCTGTTTATGACTAAAGCTAATAAGTTGGACCAAAGGGAGAGATACAATCCCTCACAGCAAAAATAAACAAACCAAAACACCACTCCCAGAAGCAAAAGGTTATAGAAACTTAATATAAAGTCACAAAACTTGAAGGAAACTTAAAGACTTATGGCCTCATCCATCATTTTACCCAGAACCCCACTTAATTTTTATGTATATAAAGTAACAGGGCTGCTCAGTTTAGTGACATTCATCTAAATAGTTGGTATTTTGGAACTCCAGAAGAGGATGGAGCAAGGAGTTGGTTACATTTGTGGGTTTTAACTAGTTGGGTCACAATAGGAGAATAGCAGGCAAGGTAGTTAAGATGTCACCTTTAGCAGGTAGGCAGATTTGCATTTAGCCTCTTCCCTCTCCCCTCATCTGTTTTGCTGCACATGAAAATGTGATGTTGGTGAGTTATTAAACCTTCTGGTTTTCCATTTTCTTCAGTTAGAGAATGGGAATTATACCACCTCACACTCCACCCCTGGCATCTGCCCTTCCTATGTTGATGTAAGAATTAAGTGAGATAATATATGTGAAGCACATAGTTTAATGCTTATAAGGAGATTGGTATTGAATAAATCATAGCTAATTTATTATGTCCATTCATTCATCTATTCATCAAATATTATTGAGCATCTACCATGGACCAGGTACCAGCCAATGCTCTTGATATACATCAGTGAGCAAAACAGACAGAAATCCCTGCACTAGGTGTTAATATTCTACTGGAGAGAGGGCGTGTAGTCAGTAAGCAACTGATACAGCAGATAAGTAAATCATGCTTCTGATTGTAAGTAGCAAGTGCTATGGAAGAAAGAAAATGGGATTAGGTGTGCTAGGAGGATAACACATTGTAATTTTACCTACAGTGTCTATGTGGGGTTTGTTAAGAAGAGAGTATTTAAACAAAGATCTGAAGTTGGTGAGGGAATGGGGTGTGGGTATCTGGAGTAGAGTGTTTTAGGCAGAGGAAATAGTGCAAAGGCCCTAAGGACTTTGCCTGACTGAGGAATAGCAAGAAAGTCAGTTGGGTTAAAGCAGAGTAAGCAACAGTTGGGAGGCAGGAAGGATAATATGAAGTCGGAGAGGTAATTTTGGAGGTGTAGGAAATGAGTTGATGATGTAGGGCATTGTAAGCCATTGTGAGGACTTTGGTTTGTCTTCTGTGTAAAATGGAAGTCATAAGGTGTGTGTGTGTGTGTGTGTGTGTATGTATATATATACATACATATATGTGTGTGTGTGTATGTCTATGTATATGTGTGCGCATATATACATATATGTATATGTATATATACATATATACGTATATACATATACATATATGTATGTATATGTATATATGTATATATACATATATACATATATACGTATATATGTATATGTATATATACATATATACATATATACATATATACATATACATATACATATACATATATATATATATATTTTTCAGTACTGGGGGTTGATCCCAGGGCCTCATGCATGCTAGGTAAGCACTCTACCACTAAGCTGCATTCCCTGTCCCTTTTAAATTTTTTTATTTTGAATCAGAGTCTCCCTACATTGTAGAGGCTGCCTCTGGCCTCAAACTCCCGACCCTCTTACCACAGCCTCCTGAGTCAGTGCAAGGTTTTGATGTCAAGAAGAGACTTGATCTCAATTACATTTGAAAAGGTCCCTTCAGCTGCTGAAGCAAGAGACATATTTGAGGGTGAGGTGAGAGGTGGTGGCTGCTTGCATCATGGCGATAGCATGAGAGGTGTGGAGAAGTGGTTCAATACTGGAAACATTTTTGAAGGAGTCCATGAAGGTTTTCTGATAGGTGGATGTAGAGTGATGAAGAAGGAAAATCCTCACAGACAATTGTAAGCTAAGGTTTTGGCTTGGGGAACTGAAGTACACAGTTGTCATCAGGCAAGAAGAGACAAGCTAGGGTAGATAAGCAGAACTTTGGGGACACTCAGCATATTTTTGGACTTGTTGAGAAAAAGATGTCTGTTAGAGACTGAAGAGAAATTGAGAATTGAAGTGAAGCAAACAGGGGAGAGGCCTGGGATGGAGGTGCACTTCAGGAATTGTGGGCTTATATGAGGTATTTCAAGATTCAGATGGGAAGGAGTTACCAAGGCAGTGAGTGTCTCTTGACTGTCTCTTCCAGAAGGAAAAGTATCTTGATGTAATGAGGATGATCCAGTGGAAAAAGAAACTTTGATGAGGTGGGAGAATTGCTGGAGTTGACCTGGTTCTGAATGCTGTGTGCATGAACTTGTCTCATCCTTCCAACACCTCTGTGAAGTTGGTGGTGTGATGACCACCTCCATTTAATAAAGGAAAAGCAAAATGTGGCTCTGCACACTACTTTCTCACATTTATAGTGTGTTGTTGTTGTTGCTAGGTGCTGTCTAGTCGGGTACGACTCATACCAACACTAGGTACTAACTGTACAAAACACTCTCTGACACTGTGCTGTGCCCAGCACTATTGTCAGTGCTTCTCTGCTATTCACAGGATTTTCAATAGCAAATTGTTTCAGGAGTGAATTTTCAGGTCCTTCTCCCTAGCCTGCAGCACCTGGTATTCTCAGGCTGTGTCCCAACCAAGGAATAACCAAGCTGACCCTGCTCAGCTTCTGAGATCAGGTGAGATCGGATGCTCAGGTCTATGGCTGCAGATATTTATAGTATAGTATGAAGGAATTACCATGTCAGTACATTTGCCATCGTGTTCTTTTTTAGTGGCTGCATGATACACCATTATACAGATGTATCAGTTTATCTAGTCATTCTTCTCTTAATGGAAATTAAAGTTCATAATTTTTAATACTTTTGATATTACAAACAATGCTACAGTGAACCCACCACCAAAAAACAACATAAAACTTCTGTAGGATAGCACTGCAGATGTAGAATAGCTGAATTGAAAGGCATTTGTGTGTGAAATCTTGATGATTTGGCCAATTGGCTCTTCAGTGCTGGTTCTAATGTAGCTGCCCACCAAGAGGCTATAACAGTGAGCACATGTTCCCGTGGACATGGAGTATATTATGGTTCTCTGCATTTTAGACTCTGCCTAATCTTTCTCACATGGCAAGTTATAATAGGATTATTTTAAAAATTGCTGTCAGTAAAGTTGCATGGTACATCAGGGCCTTTTATACTCCCCTAGATTTGTTACCAGATACTAACAAACATTAGCAAACTTTGGAGACAGTTCTAAAATGAAGTATTAAGGTATTATTTCTTCTAGAGAGGAAGTTGATGACATTCTAGTGACAAAGCTGTGAAGTGTTAACAGCATTACTTAAAGGTCACCAGATGTGGTATTAAATTGTCACTAATCTATTTTTTATGCCAATGTGAAATTGATAATTCAAGGGAAGTGGGTTTCTTTATCGGTTAATGTCATAGCATTCAATAATTATTGTATTTATTATTTCCCCATCCAAAATTAAAATCCTGATTGGTGAGGAAACAGTTTATGAGTCTGGGGAGATCTCCTGACATTTAATATAATTTCCCAATAAGTCAGATGGGTACTTGTTTTGATGAAAGCTGTGGACAAAGTGCTATTAAACTAAATGCAAGGAAGACATTATTTTGTAAATAACTGTGGTGATTAAAGCTTTGTTTCACATCATCAAAAATGTGTTACTCTACTAGCATTACTTCTCACTAACACGGTTCAGCAGGAGATGCCTCAGTTTGAAGAAAGAAAGAGTAAGGAAAGATATATAGTTAGAGGCAAACCTAAACCTGTTCCTGGCGGGCTGGGGGTTGGCAGGAAGTGGCTTGCCTTTACTCTGACTGAGTCACGTCCTCTTTGGGATGTGGGAAATACCGGGGTTGTGTTTGGGGTGAAACCATGTGGGAGACAAGGGCAGAGGCCACAGGCCAGGGGGCCACATGAAGAGCCTGTGCTGACACACACGCCCTTCCTGGGGGCACCCAGCAGGGCTTGCCCAGGAGCATCAGGGAACGCAGATTCAGGGCCACACGAGGAGGAGGAACGACCGTGGGCCCTGAGGGGATGAGCTGTTCTCTGAATGGGGAGGCCATAGGTGCTTCCTGATGTATCAGAGATCTGATGAATACATCATAGAGGGCTGAGCTGAGTCTGCCTATAGGTCCTTTAGGAGCACCATTGTGCCCTTAGAGATCACAGCCTTCTGGAACTTTTTAACAGAATCTGCTCTCTGGGATGAAGATTTATGTAAATCCATTTTAACATTACTCCTGGCCTTGGACCAGTCAGGTCTTATTGACCAAGTGAGGAGTTTAAAAAGTCAGTGTGGTCTCATTTAGGCAACATTTGACTTCTACCAAGCCTCCAGCCCCCCCACCGCGTCAGCATTATTGCTCATACAATTAGAGATGGTGACCTGGGAGATGCTCCCTGCAGCAGCCACTCTCCCAAGTCCATCCATTTCCCCTGGCCCAGCAGGCTGGCGCCTGGCTCATTTCTGCTTTCATTAGCCTCTGCAGCTTCTGGGCATGAAGGTGCTGCTCACCTAATCCCAGGCATTCTGGAGTGCCAAATAAAACACCACTGTACCTGGGGCCCTGCCCTTGCTACTCCAGTATTTAACTGCAGGCTGGTTAGCTTGGTTCTATACGCAGGTCAGTCCTATCAAGAGGGAATCATCAAAAACCAGATGTTCTCTGTGCTGAAGTTTCTCTCTGTGAAAAGGGACGTAATCTATTCTATTCAACCCCGCATACTTAGGGATAATTTGTGAGGACAAAGGCAATGGCCTGTTTGAGGGTGAATGTGGACAGATTGTTCGGGTACATGCCTGATTGGTCTGATTGGGAGACCATGGATGAACCCAGTCTAGGTCAATATGTTGGGTTGGTTTGGAAGTCACTACTCTCCTCTTGATATAAACTATTGCTTCAGTGACTATTGTAGATGAGTTTCTCGTATGTCACATGTTGGCTTAAGTAAAAATAGATTTTTTTTTAAAAGTTCAGTATGTAGCACAGGTACACACCAGGTATTTAGGAACCTTTCTTTCCTGGCCTCAGTTCTGCTTTCTGCAAGGAGGACTGTTCTACCCAATGGCAAAGAAGCCATTCAGTAACTCCCAGCTCATAGGTACCTAGGCAGAAAAACTTTCTCTCCCATAATTCCAGCTAATGGTCTGACACTATCCTGGTTTCAGTTGCATGCCTCCCCTTCTGCAGTCAGAGGGGCCAGGAAGACATGGCATCCTTATAATCAGCCAGACCTAGAAGCCATAACCATCCAGCACACATAGACTGAGGAGGTGGTGTCTGAAAGAAAATTGGGGTGGTATTTCCAGAAATGAGAGAGGGTGGTTTCTGAAAGAAAATTGGGGTAGTGTTAATGAAAATGAGAGAAGAGATCTTTCATTAAAAATAAGAGGTATGCACTCCAGTGTCTAACTAAACCAGGTTCCTGGCTCCTCAGAGAATCAGTAACCAGAATAGTACTACAATATATGCCTTCAAATGTGAAGAAGATAATGGAAAAGTCTATGCAGTTCATATAGCACATTTTCTAGGAGAGAAAACAGAGTTAATTAGTAGCAGTATAAAATGAAGTAAAGCTTGGCACATAGTAAATGCATAATAAGTGGTTGAGATTTGTGTTAGACTTGGTGTCACTGCAAATACCTGACATAAGTAACTAAATGGGGGAAAGATTCATTTTAGCTCATGGTTTCAGAGGTTTCAGTCCTTGGTGTTTGGCTTTGTGGATTCTGGGCCCATTGTGAGGCAGAACATCATGGCGGGGGAGCATGTAGCAGAGGAAACCTCATGATAGACAAGAAACAGAGAAAGGGAATGCAGGAAAGGGCCAGGGTAAGATATGACCCCTAAGAACATGCCCGCAATGATGTACTTCCTCCAACTAGGCTCCACCTCCTACTTTTCACCACTCTCCAATAATGCTATCATATTATGAATCCATCAAGGGATGAATCCATTGATTAGTTCAGAACTTTCAGGATCCAACCACTTCCCAAAAGCCCATCGACTGGTAAGTAAATGCTCAATACATAAGCCTGTGTAAGACATTTCATATTCAAACCAAAAAAGGATTTTGTGGTTTATTACTGTATAGATTATTTTTCATATAAGCATATCTTATCACATGCATAATATATTAAGAAATTTTTAATGTATGACCTTACTCCATAATCAGATTTCATAGTTGTATTTTGGTGTTTACAGTATGGATAATTCCACAAAATTGGGAGAAAGGAAGAGTATACTGTAGGCTTTATGCGTCCAAGGGAAGGGAGCTATGGGAGTTGAAGGAAGAGCCTAGAATTAAAGGAGAGGCTATAGTGAAAGGGAAATAATTTTTTGTTTCCTGCAGAAAGGAGTCTTTTGCCCAGAAAATGGTCCTGGGAGGCAAAGAATAAAATCCTACAGGAACACAGGCCTGGTTGAACATGTGATTTTTCCTGGAAATCATTAGAGGGATCAGGAGGAAGTAGGATTTGTAAGTTAATAAACAGGAAGCTGATCCCCAAGACCTGTTTGTTTTGGTTCCCTGGTTAGACTTTCACTTAAAGGCAACAGATGTTTCTGGGAGAATTTGAGTTTGGCAATTAATTCTGAGGACCAATGACTGCATGAAGCTTAGAGGAAGAATTCTTTGTAGGTGAGATAAACTCAGGGTTGCTGTTTAGTTCTTTTTTAAATAGCTATTTTTGGGGGGGCAGTGATTGTTGGTAAGACAGATCCCTAAAATCTTTCTGGTCTCAATCTTCCCTTCCTATGTATGTCCAGGCTAGTAAAGGTAGCAGTGGTGTTAGAGCTTAGCTAAGAGAACAGTTGTAGGGTCGTTTTCTTCCTTTGTTTAATGATTCATGTTATCTTTTTGTTTATTTCATTTTTTGGGACAGAGTCTCACCATGTAGCCCAGGCTGGCCTTGAACTTGCAATCTTCTTGCTTCAGCATCCCCAGTGCTGGTCTTACAGGCCATTTACCACCACATTTGGCTTCTATTCACATCATGTTGGTGAAACATATGTTGTAAGCAGAACCAGGACCAGGTGAGGCAAACAGGGGCTTGTAGAATGTAAGATTTAAGAAGTTGCTCACTCTCAGGTTTATGAAAATGCAGGGTTGGTGCCACAGAATGACTGCCTTCCTAGATTTTGTGCACAAAGAGCCTCACTGGTCTTATCCTAGTTCTGTGCCTGCTTTTATGGACCATGTTCTATGTATGGTATCAGAGATGCAAAGATAAATAAGATCTTTAATTCTAGTATATTTACTGCCTGAAAAGTCCATGAATGGTCAGGGTAAACATTGTGAAATATTTGGGCTCCTAAAGCAGGGGTCCCCAAACCCAGGCCATAGAGGAGTATTTGTCTGTGACCTGTTAGGAACTGGGCTACAGAGCAGGAGGTGAGTGGCAGGTGAGCAAGTGAAGCTTCATCTATATTTACAGTCTCTCCATTGCTCATATTCCCACCAGAGCTTGGTCTGCTGTCAGATCAGCGGTGGCATTAAATTCTTATAGGAACGTGAATTGGCCCCTGGTGTCAAAAGTGTTGAATACTACTTCCATAAAACTCACAGGGAAGGGATATAAAAGGGAAAGTTGAAGTTCAAGGCATTCAAGTGGGCCTGAAGTTGGTAGAGAGAAGCACAAATGTCTAGAATGGTCTGAAAACCATTTTCTGATATTGTATTGGAATTATCCTGACCCATGATTATTTTTAAAGTAATCAATTAGAACTGGGGGTGTTGCTTATCAGCAAAGTATGTGCTTATCATGTGCAAGGTCCTGGATTCAATACCTAACAATAAAAACGACAAATCAGATGCCATACTCCTCCTCCTCCTCTGCCACCACTGTTACTGCTGTTGCTTTTTCTCCTCCTCCTTGTCCTCCTTATCCTCTTTTTTTGTGATGTTAATATCATTATCACTTTTTATTAGTAAATATTGTTGGGGTACAGAGTAATGTCTTTTGCTGTGTCCATTATGCAACTGTTAAATCACTCTTCATGAACGTACATATTTTACAGAACTGTATGAATTAAAGAAGAGAAGAGTAAAGCAGGAATTTTAATTAATATGTTATAAAAAACATATCATGGGTTATATTTTCATTGATATTTTTCCCTTCCCCCATTTTCCCATGTATTCATGTAGTTGCATCATATATTTTGAGATTATCCTCTCCTCATTTTCCCCTCTACTTTATTTCTCCTCCCCCTTTCCTTAACCTCCACTCCCACATGATGATCTCCTCCTCTTTTCTTTCTACTCTGCTTATATTTTCCCTTCTTAGCTAACTATAATTTTTCATTTTTATATATCTTCATAAATGTAGGGCCTGGGATTTAGCTTAGTTGGTAGAGCACTACTCTGCAGTCTCTGAGGTCCTGAGTTCGATTCCCAGCACCACAAAAATGGGAGAGGGTGTGGCAATTCACTCCCCAGGCAGTCCCAAAACAGCCCTTGAAAACCCTCTGAGGGTTGCAATGAGTCGGACATGACTCTGTGGCACCTAACAGCAGCAACAACATATATATAGATTTTTTTCTTTCTTTAAGTCAGATTTAGCTGTCACATATGAGTGAGAACATATGGTATTTCTCTTTTGGGGACTGGGTTAGTTGGTTTAAAATGATATTCTCCAGTACCATCCATTTGCTGCAAATGACATAATTTCATTATTGCTGAGTAATATTCCATTGTGTATATACACCACAATTTTCCAATCCACTCCTCTGTTGATGGACATCTTGGTTAATTCCATACCCTGTGATTGTGCAGAGTGCTGCATTAAATATTGAAGTGCAGGTGTCCCTATGGTATAATTACTTATCTTCCTTTGGGTATATTCCCAGGAGTGGTATAATTGAGTCATAGGGCAGCTCTATTCTTAGTTTTCTAAGGTACTTCCATATCGATTTCCAAAGTGGTTGAACTAATTTACAGTCCCACCATCAGTATAAAAATGTTCCTTTTTCTTTGCATCCTGGCTAGCATTTGTTATTTGTTTTGTTAATCTTGGCCATTCTTACTGGAGTGAGATGGAATCTCAGTGTTATTTTGATTTGCATTTCCCTAATGGCTAGGGATACTGAGCATCTTTAATGTGTTTATTGGCTACTCATACTTCTGCATTTGATAAGTACTTGTTCAGTTCCATTGCCTACTTATGTATTGGGTTGTTTATTGTTTTGGTGTTTGATTTCTTAAGTTCTTTGCATATTCTAGAAATTAGTCCTCTGTAGGATGCAAAAACTTTCTCCCAGTCTGTGGCTCTCCCTTTATTCTGTTGATTGTTTCCTTTGATGTACAGAAGCTTTTTAATTTCATGTAATCCCATTTGTCAATTCTTGGTGTAGATTCCTGAGCAATTGGAGTCTTGTTAAGGAAATACTTGCCTATGCCTTATGTTGGAGTATATTCCCTGTCTTTTCTTTCTTTTCTAGTAGTTTTAAGGCTTATGGTTTTTACATTGAGATCTCTTATCCATTTCAAATTGAGTCTTGTACAGATTGAGAAATATGGATTTATTTTCAGTTTTCCACAAATGGATATCCAATTTTCCCAGCATGAGTTGTTGAAGAGGCTATCTTTTCTCCATTGAACATCCTTAGACCTTTTGTCAAAATCAGGTGGCTGTAGTTTTGTAGGTGTGTCTCTGGGTCTTCAGTTCTGTTCCACTGATCTATTTTTTGAGCCAGTACCAAGCTGTTTTTTTTGCCACTATGGCTATATTATAGTTTGAAGTCAGGTATTATGGTACCTCATGCACTACTTTTGCTGCTTAGGATTGTTTTGGTTGTATGCAGTCTTTTATGCTTCCATATAAATTTCAGGATTTTTTTCTCTATTAACATCATTATCTAGTAGGACAAAGCATATCATACTAATGATATGTAATAATACTGATAAATTTAGCTGATATTTTCCAAATGTCTGTTGTTGTTATTGTTGTTAGGTGCCGTTGAGTCAGATAAAACTCATACTGACCATAAGTACAATAGAATGAAGCATTATTAGACACCGTGCCATGCACACAATCTTTTTGTTTGAACCCATTGTTGCAGTCACTATATTTCTTCCCATTTTGAGTCATGTCACATCAGCAAAAGGAAGTTCCAGGGGCTTTACTCCACTCCCATCATTATGGTTGACTCTAACTTTGAGCAGGCAACTCTTCCCCAATTGCTTTGTGAATGCCTTCCAGCCTGGGGGGGTTAATTTTCTGATACTGTATTTGACAGTGCTTCTCTGCTATTCATCGGGTTTTTAAATGGTTAATTGTTTTGGGAGCAGGTTGCTGGTTCCTTCTCCCTAGTCTGTCTTAGTCTGGAAGCTCAGCTGAAACCTGTCCACCATTGGTCACCCTGCTGGTACCTAAAATACTGGTGGCATAGCATCCATCATGCTAGCAACATGCAAGCCCCTACAGCACAATAAGCTGACAGACATGTCGGGGACAAAATGTATAGTGAGTACATTATTCTATTTAGTCTTTATAGCAGTGGTTTGAGGTAGGTAGTATTATTATTTCCATTTTGTAGAAGGGAATATTGATGTTTATGATACCAAGTCCTTTGCCCAAGGTCAGAGGGTACCAAGTGCCAAATAAGCTAGAATTGGAAAGTACATCTGTCCACCATGCTGTCTTAGGTGTTGATCCATGCCAGAAGTAATGGAAATTTTACTAAGTACCTTCTCTAAATTCCTAACCCTCAATGAACTTAAAAAATAATTGCTAATTTTCAAAGGCAACCTAGAGACAAGCCAAACTAAATTTCTTTTAGTTTCTTGGCTCCCTGAGGTAACAACAGAAAAGAAAGGTAGCCATCAACCTTCAACTACCCATCCCTTTCACCATATCCCACCTCCCAGCCTTTCTCTTTCCTCTGTTGCTGCTCAGTAGAACAGACCTGGGAGAGAAAATAGAAAGACAGTGGGAATCACTGTCACCTCCCTACCAGGGACCAGGAAAGAGGTTATGCCCTGCTGAGTCAGCCAGAGGGGCCCTGGCTTTCTGTTCTCATATGTTAATTAGAAAGTAGAATCTTAAGAGCCAATTTTGACTAAGAACTCCATGTCCAATCTTCTCCTGGCCCTGATTGTGAGTGGCCTGATCAATATTAAATCTAATTTACAATGATGGCCCCTGTGAAGCTGGCAAATGTTATGTCAACATCTCGTAATGACTTGGACTTCCTGAGCACACTTGTTAGCTGCAGCCACATCTGCCACTAGGATTCTCTTAACCACTCCTGCCTCTGTGACAACGCCTCCACAAGTCCTCCTGCCTTCCTTCTGTGCAGGACCCCTTGTCCTCTCAATCCTCCTTATTGCCTCATTGCTGTCTGATGAACTCTAAAAAAGAATAACACAATTAACTTTTCTCCCACAACTGATGAACCAAAGAAAGAAATAATTGCTACTCAGTTTTAATAATGGCAAATTTTATGAAATTTCCATAAAGACAATTCAGAAAGAAGTTCGGGGAAAGCATTTCTCCACAGGGGGCCCAACTGGTTTGCATTGTTTCATAATGTTTATGTTATTACAATTCCATGTCGTTTACATTTGCATCCCATTGTCCCCAGGGCAACTTCTTGCAACTCATTTGTGAGGCAATGAATAAAAGAGTTGTAATGGAACAAGGCCCCCATTTTGGAGTCTTACCTCATTGGCAGATGCAACTCTGCTGAAGAAAAGCACTAAGGTTCCAGAGAGGTTTCTGAAAAGCCTGGAGGTAGCTATCATTCATGTTATGCTACTGTTTCAAATATCTCTTGGGCTTCCGTTGTTTCTGAGAAAAAGTCTGAACCTTAGCTCTTACTTGCCAGTATCTTCAGACAGCATCCTCCCATTGTCTGCTCCAGCCAACAGAGATTTGGCATATGCTGTCCCCTTAGCCTGGAAGATTTTTCCCTCTTCTCCTTCTATGGGTAAGATTTCCTCATACTGGTCTTTTCCTGAAGGCTCCCCGACTAGGTCTACTCTTCTCATTATCTGTTTGCACTGTGTGTTAGGCAGACTTTCTGTCCCTGTGATAAATGCCTGAGAGAAACAGCCGAAAGGAGGGAAGGTTTATTTTGGCTCATAGTTTCAGAGATTTCAGTTAAAGGTCATTGTTTTCGGTCTGAACAGAGGCAGAACATCATGGTAGTGGTGTTAGAGGGTAATAGGCAGGAAGAAAAGAAATAAAGGGATCTGTAGCCAACCACCTCCCAGCCTAGCCATGTGCTGCCCAGCCACCTGTAACGTGAAAATCAATATGAGCCTCCTGTGGGACAAAGACTTTGGTCTGGCGGTCAGTGTTTCCCTGAGAGATAATACCCTCACACACACCATACCTGCTAGAAGGAAACAGGGAATTAAAATCACTCCTCACTTCTACATTCATCCAGGAAAGATGGGGTTGTGTGAGACATACACCATACCCAGCAATTCAGAAGGATATTGTTTAATGGATTCTTCTCCCTTATCAAGATCAATAGTTGTCTGGATTTCTAACATTTGGAAATGCCCACCTCGGAGCCCAGTCCTTGAAGACACTGAGAATCCATTAACTGATGCTTGGCACAGGCCCCAGGTATAGAATATTTCTTTCCTTCTTCTGAAGGCTCAAACCCCATTATCAGGATCAAATCTAATCTTAGCTCTAGGCAGTGGTAGCCCTTCACTACTGCCTGCCTTCATGTCTTGAAGGTGCACTATCTTTACAATCTATATCTGTATTCTCTATCATCAAGAGAACAAAAATCCTTACAACTGGGTCAGTAAGCTACTTCATGATAAATGGAGAAAAGATTGAGATTGTTCAAGATTTTGCTTTACTTAGTTCTGCAATCAACACCCATGGAAGCAGCAGTCTAGAAATCAAAAGACGCATTGCATTGAGAAAAGCTGTTGAAAAGGACCTCTTTAAAATGTTGAAAAGTTAAGATATCACATGGAAGATGAAAATGCACCTAACTTATGCCATGGTATTTTCAGTTGCATTATGTACTTGTGAAAGCTGGACATTCAATAGGGAGACAGGAGAAGAATTGATGGTTTTGAGTTATGATGCTGGAGATGAATACTGAATATACCATGGACTGCCAAAAGAACCAACAAATCTGTCCTAGAAGGAGTGCAACCAGAGTGCTCCTTGGAAGCAAGAATAGCTAGACAGCATCTTGTGTATTTTGGACATGGTGTCAGGAGGAACCAATCCCTGGAGAAGGACATCATGTTTGGGAGAGTGGCAGGTGAGTGAAAAAAAAGAAGACTCTCAACTAGATGGATTGACACAGTGTCTGCAGCAATAGTCTTAAACATAAAAAAAGATTGTGTGCCTGGCACAGAATCAGGGAATGTTTCATTCTGTTGTATATAGGGTTGTTATGAGTAAGACTCAACTCAAGAGCACCTAACAACAACCACATAATGCTAATGATAGGTACTACCATTATTATTTTACAGATGACATGACAGGAGAAATTTAATAGCCAACCCTAGGAAATTCCCATCTGTACTTTTGGGACCCATTCTGAGTTTCCTTTCTGAGTTTACTCATGAAACAACAACCAACGATGTCCAAGGTGAGATGGCATAAAGGTTCTTGTGAATGTGGCAAAGCAAAGGACAGGGCACTGGTCACCAGAGGGAAGGAGAAGAAAGCCCAAGAAGGAGGTCAGTGTGGCTAAGATCTAGGTAATGATGAGTCCCCAAGGGACTAACCACTGTGGATGTCATGAAGGTCTGGCAACAGTCAAAACACAGGAGATATGACTTGTATTTTTAAGAATTCATAGCTGCTAAAGAGACTGTAATATGGACATCATATCAATTTAAAATAAAAATGAGAAAATATAAAAAGATAAATGTAAAAATGTTCAGTGAAGTTCTCTTTTGCCCATGCCTGAAAATACCTAGCAGAACATGTGACATCTGATAGGTTTTCCGCAGAGATGAGGTGTTTACTGACCTATAAGAACCATAGTCAAGCAGATGGCATGGGAGAACCTTGTCAAAGGAAACAAGACAAGGCAAAGGCTCAGTTACTATAGCTGGTATATCAGGATGGCCTGTATTTGCTGAGATTTTGGAAATTGATGGGAGCCCAACTGGCCCCAGAGTCTGAAAGTGGGGTTGAATTTACAGAGAGGTGGAGTGGCTTCCTCATGGAATTGTGGGGGGCATAAAAATCCAGGATGCAACCAGAGCTTTGGGGATTGATCCCGATGATTCTGAACTTATCCAAAAGATCTGATTTCAGCGTCTTTAAGATGGCATAGATTATAAGGCACTCCTTGATTTAACAGATGCATTTTAGAAGAGAAAGAAATACTACAATGAATGTACACATTGATTTTTAGGCACTTGAGGATTTCAGGCATGTCAAAATGACTGTATAGTTAATACAATAGCAAATATAGTACATAGAACCCTATCCCAGCTGCGTGTTGGAAGGGAGAAGCCCCTTTATTGAATATACTTGAAAAAAGAAGCAGAGGGCACCAACTCATCCCTTATCATGGTTCCAATTCTGTTTCCAGTCAGGACATTCTTCTTCTTGGGGCAGTGTGTCTCACGGCTGGAATGGTAGAATTTCCTCTTGGTCATTGAGATTAAGAGGGTTTAAGGTAAAGTCTTAAGACATCACAAACCTGATGGATATGTCAGGTTCAGAGGTCTTCCGGAGAAGGAAGCCCAATGCTGGGCTTTCTTCAGAGGTGGGGTTATTTCCTCAGACCAACTCTGGAAACTGGAGGGCCTCACCATTGTAGGCTCAATCACTTGCGGTTGCCGATGGTGAAAAACCGAGCTCATGTGTGAAGGGGATTTGAATTTCCAGGCCATTATGATAAGAGTCTGAGGCTTTCCTAAAGCTTGTAGCTTACCAAGTGGAAAACACTGGCATAGGTTCTCCAGTTCTGAAGGTTCCGGAGGGGAGAGGGAGAGAAAGGAATGTTAGCACACAAGACTGAAAGAGAAAGTCGAGCTTTCCAAAGAGGGCACAGACGTGACTACCACTTCCATTTTCTCTTGAACCTAAGGTGAACATCTTACTCAAATGGAAAGTATATCAGTGGAAATACCATTCTTTGACACTATCCTGTTGCTAAGGTAACCTCAGACATAGAAAAATTTTAAGCAAATTATCAGTATGGGCCTCTGTGGACCATAAACTGCAAACAGAAAACTTAGCCATTAAGATAATAATGTGTTACATTTTCATTTCACATGGTTCAATTTTCTTAATAATTAATGGCATAAACTTCAATTATCGTGAAATTAGTGTTTGAGTGGACAGGAAACACATTTCTTTGTAAGAAAATGTTGATGCCAAAGTTATTAACATGAATATGGGTTTCAGGTTCTTTGGTTCAGCCTGCTTTCTCTCCAGTGATGTAAATGCTGATCCCTTTACCAAGCCTTATTAAAATAGAAAAACTAAACTTGGCCTCTTGTCATGGTTGAGACACTGGGCTGGGCATATGTGAGGAGCACCTGACATTTTTTTTCCTATTAAAAATTGCATAGGAGCCAGAGACTTGCTTGACATGGTAGAGTGTTCTAGACTGTTCTTTGTGTTTTGCTGAACATTCTTATCAGAAGGGTCTTTGAGTATCTGAAGCAGTTTACCTAAAAACCAAGACTCCAAGTAAGTTACAGGATAATGGAGAGGTCCTGACATTGTATGGGCCATACACATGCACAAAAAGTAAGACTTTCCATAAGAAACCAATAACTTTCTCTAATCTTGAACTTTTTAATTAAGGGGAAAAAAATAAAGAAGGCAAAGTGAGAAGGGGAAAGCAGACATAATAGAAAGAGTAGAAAATATGTGCAAAAGTTGAGTGCAGGGCAGATAAAGAACTGTTATTAGGTTTTCCCACAATATCTCTCTTTCTCATTCTCTTTGAAAGTGCAATCAGAGGTCTATTTTCACTGATTAACATCACAAGCCTCTTACATTTCACAAAGTCCCTAAAAGTCTTCCTTAAGTCAAGGTAAGATGTGGGAGACACACAAAGTATTCTCAATAGGGATTCAAAGAACCTGTACACTTGTTTAAAATACAATAGGCTTAGGCAGCACGTGGTGTTACAATATCAATTATCCTCACTGAATAGCATTTTCTGCCCTTGTTTTGTGTGTCTTTTTGGAATAAGAATGTACATTGCCCTTATTAATCTTGCAGAATTACTTTTTTCCTGGTCCTTTCGAAATCTAGCAAATGCAGACAGTTTCAGCGAGTTAACAAAAAAAATCTAATTTCCACTTGAGCAGCTCTGAGGTTAGGTCAGCAGGAAAAAAAAGCCCCGCAGTAGCTTGTGTTGATGAATATTTTATAAGCTCTACCATCTAATAAAAGATGTATTTAAAAATGGGCAGGATGCTGGTTAAGAAAATGTCCTATTATTTAATTATGATGTAGATAAAGGTTGAATTTTGGATGTAATGAAAGAATTGAGCTCACACGCAAGCGTGATTTGGGATCTTTAGATTCTTTTCCTTCTGTTCACCATAGATCTTCCATCATGGTTGCAACTGCTGACTTATACAATCAATGAGGCAACAGGGTGATTACAGAGCTTGACCCATGTGGAGATTATTTAGTGCCCTCAATGGAAAAGAGAAATCTTTAAAAAGCTTCTAATTAGCACACCCAGTCAATGAAATTGCAAACCTCATTATGTGAGTCAGGGATGGAAAAGTATAGGCCAATAGAACCCCCAAATGACATGTTGGCAATATGTGCAGCTTATTACCCACTGAGTTCAGAATTACGCTCACCATGATCAATAATAATAATAATGATGATGGCAACAATCCTATAAATAGTAGCAATCATTTATTGAGCACTTACTATGTGCCAGGCATGGTGCTAAGTGTTTTACACACCCTATTCCTTCCAGTCCTCACAGTAACTCCATGAGATGGTACTGTTGTCATCCTTTTTTTTTAATAACTAAGGAAAATGAAGTCCCAGATCTCCTAGCTAGCAAATAATTGAGTTGACTAGATTTTCTGATTTTCTGATTCCAAAGCTAGCAGACTTTTCTGGAATAGGACCCCTAAGCCCCAACTCTTTGCAACAAAAGAATAGTTTTTTTTTGTCCAGTGGAAATATGACAAATGCTCAGGAAAGAAATTAAAATACTAATTTTGTCATCAGATCATACATCTTAGACTTTACGATGAACCAGACCCAGATCTTTCTAGCTGTTTCTATGGGAGGTACCATAAGAAGGCTGTCTGGTGAGGAGTTAGGCATCCTGATTCTAGCTCTAGCTCCAGCCCTCACAAGCTGAGTGACCTTGTCAAATCACTTCACCTCTCACAGTTTTAGTGGCTTATTCTTGAACGTGATGATTGTAATACTTGCTCTCTCTCCTTGCAGGGTTCTGCAGAAAAACAAATGTGATAATGTACCTGAAAGCTTTTGGAAGAGCTTCAAGTGTTATGTAAATGAAAGGTGGTAATTAAAAACCTCCAGAGAAGGACAGCCTATCTCAGTCATCAATTATCATGTTTTCCTCCTTGTCAGGAAACCTGTATTTTTCGTGCTTCTTGGGGGTATAGATAGCTCTGTGCAAAGTTTTTGTCTGGGAAATGTGTGAAGAAAAGGATCATTCTGACAGCTCAAAACCTATTTATGATAAGAAATAACCACATATAAATTGATGAAACCAAAGGCAGATGCATTCTCATGTGAAATTGTGAAAATTCATACCTCCATTTATTGGTTTTTATATTTAGTTATAAGAAGATGGAATATTTAACTGGCATAACACACACAAAGCCCAATTCTTCCAATAAGAAAATGATATAGAAATTGACCTACTGCCTAGAAAAACAGAAGATGACTTCTGGAGGAAAAACTTGAAAAATATGAACACCAAAAAACTTGGGATATTCCTAAACTTTGGGAATCTGCGTATGGGGACACGGTAAAGGTGAACCTATTCTCTGCTGTTATTGTACTTTCGATGAAATTCAGTTATGTTCCTGAATGAAAGCCCAAAGTGAATTAAGCTGGGCATTACTTCCAAGATGGCAGAATGACACAGTAGAGCATCGCAGGTTTTAGCTTCAGGAAAACATGGGCTGGAATTGCTTATAAGGAGCTTCTGTTTCTCTGTAGACAGTGTGTGTAAAGTAGATTCCCAACTGTTTTGGCACCAGGGACCAGTTTCTTGGGAGATAGTTTTTTTCTAGGGATCAAAGGCAGAGCTCAGGCAGTGATGTGAGCAATGAGGAGCTGCTGTAAATACAGATGAAATTTGCTTACTCGCTCACTTGTGGATCACTTCCTTCTGTGTGGCATGGGTCTTGATAGTCCTACTGTCTGTGGCCAGGAGTTGGGGACCCTGGAAACCACTCATTGTCCTAGGCATTGTGTTACTGGACGGAAAAATAATATAATCTGAGTAATAAAAGCTAGACATGGTAACACTCATGTCTCACTGGCAAGAACTTTCTGAACTTTTTCTGTGGGTTTTGTTGTTAAGTGCTGTTGAGTCTGACTCATAGAAACCTTCAGAGGGTTTTCTATGGCTGATTGTTTCAGGAGTGGACTGCTATGTCCTTCTCCCATTTTTGCGGTGCTGGGGATCAAATCTGGGTCCCCAGAGATTGTGGAGCAGTACTTTACCAACTAAGCTCAACCCCAACCCCTGTGTGTTTTAGCACAGATAAATAGGAACATGTATTAGTTTGAGCTTAATCTCCTCAAATTTTTCTTCTTCTTGCCAAAGGTGCTCACCCAAAACAAACTGAGTTGTTGAAGCTGAGGTTGGATAAAGGCAAAACAGCACTTGGATAATTAGGTTTATTCAGGGAAGGAAATCCAGAGTCACCATTTTAAGTATGTTGAGGAGCACTGAATTATGGTCTAAAATGACTGGGAAGGTTAGATCTGTGCAGATAGCATGATACTGAAGTTAAGGAAGAGAATGTCCTTAATTAGCTGCAAGGAACCTGTGTATGCTGGGAAGGTGTCAAGGAGTATAACCTTTGGCTCATAGCTGTCCAAAATTTAGCAGAAGCTCAACTTAAGATGTAATTCTTTAGACTCAGAGTCTAAATTGTACAATTTATTCTCAGATTTAAGCTGCATCATCAGAGTGCCTTAACTTAGACCAATTGACCCCCTCATAAAGTTTGTTTTTTTGGTGACCCAAGCTAAGTATCTTGCCATCAACTTCTATTGGGGAATGTTGCAAAACACAACTCCATGAAGTGCATAGTTATATTTGGGGTAGGAACTCTTGTCTTTCCCAGAGGTTTCCTGGACTGCACTTTTTTGTCTTTTAATTAGCATATACTATAATCACATTTTCATACAAGTGTATCATGTACTTTGCTCCTACTCACCCATTACCCTCTCTTGTGGCTCCCTCAGCCCTTTCAATAATCCCTTTCCCCTCAAAAAGTCCCCCTTTTGCTTTCCAGTCTTATATATATGTACCTATATATGGATACTAATTTTTTTTAAATATGGATTTTGCATATGAGAGAGAACATGTGGTATTTGTCTTTCTGAGTCTGGCTTATTTTTCCTAACATGGTATCTTCAATTCTATCCATTTTCCTGCAAATGGCATAATTTCATTCTTGTTTATAGCTGAATAAAACTCCATTGTATGTATGTGTGTATCTATCTATCTATCTATCTATCTATCTGTCATGTTTACTTACTCATATTTGATGGACATCCAGGCTGATTCCATATTTTAGCTATTGGGAACAGTGCCTCAGGGAGCATGGATATGCAGGTGTCTCTGGTATGCTGATATAGAGTCCCTCAGGAATATACCCAGGAGTGGTATAGTTGGATCACTTGGTAATCCTATTTTTAATTTTCTGAGGAATCTCTGTACTGATTTCTATAGTGGCTGCACTAATTTATATTCCTAATAGCAGCATATAAATTCTCCTTTCCCCCCAGCATCCTTGTCAGTGTTTGTTTGTTTATTTATTTATTGCTGTATGTGGGGGTTGAACCCAGGGCCCTTGAACATACTTTAAAAGTGTTCTACCATGGGCTACACCCACAGTCCAATTTTTTTTTTAATCTTGAGACAATGTCTTGCTAAATTACACAGGCTGCCTATGGACTTAAACCTAGCATCCTCCTGCCTCTACTTCCCTAGTCACTGGGATTACAGGTGTGAGTGACTTTACCCAGCTGTTGTTGGTTTTCTTGATGATAGCCATTCTAACTGGTCGTTAGGTGTTATGTAGCCAGATCTGGCTCATAGCAACTCTATGTACAACAGAATGAAACACTACCTGATACTGTATCATGCCCAGCGCTATTGTCAGTCCTTCTCTGCTATTAATAGGGCTTTCAATGGCTGATTGTTTTGGGAGTGGGCTGCCAGGTCCTTCTCCCTAGCCTGCAGCATCTGGTATTCCCAGGCAGTCTCCTAAACAAGGACTACCCAGCCTGGCCCTGCTGAACTTCCAAGATCAGATGGGATCAGATGCCAGAGTAGTATGTCTGCAGACATTCTAACTATAGTGAAATGGAATTTCAACATAGTTTTGATTTGCATTTCCCTAATGGCTAAGGATGTCAAACATTTTGTCATATATTTATTGGCCATTTGTACTTCTTTTGAGAACTGTCTTTTTATTTGCGCATTTATTGATTAGATTTTTTTTTAGTGCCTAATTATTTGAGTTCTTTACATATTAATATTAATCCCCTATCCAATGTATAGCTGACAAAGATTTTTTCCCATTCTGCAGGTCCTCCCTTCAGTCTAATAATTATTTCCTTTGCTCTGTAGAAGCTTTTCGATTTTATGCAATGCCATTTGTCAATTCTTGCTATTATTTCCTGAGCTATTGGAGTTCTTTTTAGAAAGTCTTTGCCTATGCCTATATCTCGAAATGTTTTCCCCTAAAAGTTTCAGAGTTTTAGGTCTTACATTAAGTCTTTGATCTATTTTGAATTGATTTTTGTACAAGGTGAGAGGTAGGATCTATTTTCATTCTTCTACATGTGGACATCCAGTTTTCCCAGCACCATTTGTGGAAGAGGCTATCTTTTCTCCAATGTATGTTTTTGGCAACTTTATCAAAGATCAGGTGGCTGTAGCTGTGTGGGTTTATTTCTATGCCCTCTTTTCTGTTCCATTGGTCTGCATGTCTGTTTTTGTGCCAGTACTATACTGTTTTTGTTGCTATGACTCTATAGTATAATTTGATGCTTGATTATATTCTTGCACCTCTCAAATCTCTCCTGACACTGTGAGCAGAGTTTTTTTTTTAACATAGTCTTGTGTCACTGAAAGATGAGGATAATTTCTGAGACATGATTTGTTAAATGATTTTGTTGTTGTGAGCATTAGCATACTTACACAAACCTAAATGGCATAACATAATATGCATCTGAGCTATGGTATGTGTATATGGTATAAACTATAGGTCCTAGGCTCATGATGAACAAAACCACACTAGATGAAATCAAGCATGAAAGAAAATTATACAATTAAGAGACATGGTAAACAGGAGATTTATGAGACTGTTACCAGTGAACAATTTTTTAATAAATGGAATATACTCTAAAGTTATGATAAAATTAAATATATAAACTAGCAATATAGTTGTTTATTTTTCACTGGGTGCAGTGGTGCACATCTTTAGTTCTAGCTACTTGGGAGGCTGAGGCAGGAGGTTTATTTGAGCCCAGGATTTTAAGACCAGCCTGAAACATAGTGAGATCCCTATCTCCAAACACAAAATGACATAAATTCACTAATTTCCTTATCAAGTATTAGTTACTTTTATATAATTAATTGTATATGCTATACTTTCATATCACTGACAGCACTGTGAGTTTGCTTACCCCAGTACCACAAATGTGCCACTAATGTATTGCATTGCCACGGTAACAAAGGTAGGACATCACTAGATGATAAGAATTTCTGAGCTTCATTATAATCTTATGGGACCACCATCATGTATGTGGTCTGCTGTTAACCAAAATATCCTTATGTGGTGCATGTGTAATTAGGCATAATCATGCTGTTCTCCTACACAATAATCTTAACTGGCTCTAGGTTAACTACAGAATGAAATCCAAGTTTCTTTTCAAGACACTCCAGGTCTAGCCTCAGGTATCCACCTGGCTTCTCCTTTTCCTTTAGCTTTCTGGACTTCTGCTCCTACAACACGAAATACATAGACAATATTCACCCATGTTTGTCTTTTCTAATCACTCATTCTCCAATATTTATTCTCTGTAAGATTTTCACCTTCCAAAGCTGACTTTAGAACTTCATTGCTTGCTAAAGTCCTAATTCAAACAATACTTTTCCTGTTTTATAATTGCTTTTTTATTTTGGTTCATTTTATCAATCTGTCTCCTCTCTAAATCCACCTGGGGTGGGGGATGAAATATCACGTTTTCCCCTTAAGACAAAAATCTGAAACAAAAAATATATGTATGTATGTATATATGTATGTATGTATTGGGCTGAGGTTTAGTTCACTTGGTAGAGTGCTGCCCTGTGCTCTCTGAGGCCCTGGGTTTGATTCCCAGCACTGCAAAAAGTCGGAGAAGGACGTGACAATCCACTCCTGAAGCAATCCCAAAACAATCAGCCACTGAAAACCCTATGATGAGCAGAGAAGCACTGACATAGTGCTGGGCATGG
Organism: Pedetes capensis; assembly: GCA_007922755.1. Taxonomy (NCBI): domain Eukaryota; kingdom Metazoa; phylum Chordata; class Mammalia; order Rodentia; family Pedetidae; genus Pedetes; species Pedetes capensis. The sequence goes on along the minus strand of VMDO01010023.1, from coordinate 6,284 downwards.
CACAGTATTGTGAGTGTTTTGTTCTGTGGTATATAGTGTCACTATGAGTGGAACTTGACTCAACTGCATATAACAACAACTTGCACACAAACAAGACTTGCAAGTAGAAGGGGGACCATTGGTGGAAAGGAAGGGGATTGGAGTTGTAAAGGAGTCATGACAGGGTAACAGGGGAGGTGAACATGAGCAGTGTATGATGATATGCAGATATGTAAATGTCAAAATGAAGCCCATTAAGTTCTAGACTAACTAAAAAGTTACTAATAAAAATATAAAAATAAAACCCAGAAGGGGGACCATTCCCATTCATAGCTCTAGTGTTTCCTGCATCACCTGGACCTTGCTAGTCCTCCTTTCCTCTTTGTCACATGCACACGTCCACCTTTACCTCTTTATTTTTTCTGCTTGTCTTCATCTTAAAAATGGCTCACCAATAATCGGAGCGATATACTGGAAGAGATGGAATTCCAGCTTTGACACATTCTGGACTATTTTTTTGGAAGAGTGTATCATCCTGTGATGGAAGCTCTTGTTCAAAACTTCACCTCCATTCTGATTTTGTGTGACATTTTCCATCATGTAGAACATGATTAGTTGTCTTTTCAAGTGCTTCTTTAGGCCAAGTCTATTAATGAGATTTTGTTTAGTCCGGCATGAGTCAGAGCCAAGCATGTTTGCTCACAGATGTGCATTAGAGGCACAGGGCTTGACTGGTAAGTGGCAGCCTCATCGGCAGGGTTGAGGTAATTTTCCAAAGCCGATTTTCTTAGTGTTCAGCAAAGTGGAATGTAATTTTAATTTGCAAGAAGAACTTTGGCTTCCATGAAACGTAACTATCAGCTTTTTCTCTCTCAAAGCATTTCTTCACAATGATGCTGAAGAGGTTAGATTGGAATAGTTAGATATACAAATAGATTTAATAAAAGGGAGACTCAAAACAAATGAAAAGCCTCTCCTGGAACTTTATCTGACAATGTGAGGGTGTGGTAGGCCAAAAAAGTTCAGTAAATTGTTTTCATTTAATGATGTTCAAATACTTACTGAGTATAAATGTGAGGGCAAAACATCACAAGAATGTATACTTAAAGATATTACAAAGCCAATTTGAATAAAGTTTTAGCTCACCAAGCATTCAAAGGCATCAAAGACATTTATCTCACTGCAGAAGATACTTTATGCAGAGGATTCAAATTGGCAAAACTTTTTAATTGGTTCACTTTTACAGTGCAACACATAAAAAGTTTATGGAGGCAACAATTCATTAGACACTGCAGCATCAGACCAGAGCATCAACTATTTATAACTCAGCCTGCCAGTCAGACATGCAGCCACATCAGGATGAGATATGAAAATTTACCAAGCGTGTAGATTTCTGTTAACCATTCATCTCCTTTTGTAAAGATGAGGGCCACGCAAATACGTAATTGTTTCACCTTGGTCTTCCTAAGTAAAATAATAAATAAGTACACTATTCAGGTACTCAATGTAGTGCAAGGATGATATACTCCAGTGCAAATAAATGAACCATACAATATACTCACAAATGATATAATTCTCCATTTCCTATCCTTTTCCCACTCACAGCTCCATCCAAGGTCCCCTAAAATGTCAGGAATATGGTTCATACAGAAATGGGCGATAGCATATTGCTCTCATTTCTGATTCTTCTCTGAAGCATTTATTTGTAAGTGAGTTGGGAAAAATAATTTAGTCATTTATACAAGTAGGATTGAGGGCTATAAATCCTCATGGTCTGTAAAGCTAAGGCTTTCTTGACACTTTGAGGATGCAACAGAATCCAGGTAGAGGGAGGCATTGTTTTACTCAAGAGTAACTTTGGGAACATAACTTTATTTGCTTTTCCTGCTGTTTTTCAAATAGAGGAGGGAAAACTATGTAAGAGCAGAATATAAAAAGCTAAGTATTATAAAGAAACCAACAGATATTTACTAGAACTTGGAAGCAGCATTCCTTTTATTTAACAGTTAGGACTATCTGATTACAGATCCTGCTATATCTTTGCCAAATTTTGGAGACCATAGTCTAGGAATTGGGCCTAAGCCTGCTGGAATGATTAGGGCTGGTGAAACCCTTAGCTCAAGAGGAATGGAGCTTTACTGGAGTGGTAGAGGCAAAAGAGGGTCTCAGCTTTAAGGTTAATAGACATCACTGTGAGCATCTGAATTTGATATAATGTTAATATCCTTCGCTCATAAGGTTCATCACATAACTTTTTTTCCTTTTGAATGTATCAAAATATTCTGATGAAATAATACAGGTAGGTTGATAGATGGACAGATGGACAGATAGAATCATTTCTATGTTGTATACACTACTAGAAAGCTGGAGTTTCTCAGGAAATTGCCTGTCTGTGTCCAGCACACAAATTCAGGACACAAACTGTGTTCAAGAAATGTGCCAAGAGGTGATGTACTAGCATGGAAGCAAGTTCTGCTTCCTGTCTTAGCGCACCCATTATGAATATGTGGAACCTCTGTCCCATTCTGTGAGGAGGTACAGTGGTGGAGAGGGCACTTATTATGCAATAAATTAGTAAAGATTATAATAATCAGAATAAAAGTGGTGAGTGTTTATTGAGCACCTACTCTGTGCCAGGTCCTATGCTAGGAGTTGATATATAATAGCACATCATTACTGAATACTTGTTTTCACCCCAAGACAGCAGCACTGCAAACCTCATAGAACAGAAAATCAAGGCTTAGAGGTCTGGAGTACCTTATCTAAGTTGCACATAGAGTAAGGAGGAAGCCAGAGTTCAAACCCAACTCTGGCATCACTCTGCCTTATAGAACTTGGGGTAGTCCCCAATCATATTTTCATGGCCTTCTTCAAGGTCTTACCACAGAAGTACCTTTACCTATTGATATTTTGTGTCTCTCTGCCCTACTGTGTTCTCTGGCTATTGAAGTGTGCTTGGTTAGGACATAGAGTAAACTGGAAGTGTTAAGGAGTTAACACTCCTGACTTTATGAAGAAGATTGTGACATCTTCACTGGCTGAAGACTCATTAACCATCTGTGTTATATAGATGACTCCATTCTGCTTGCTGAAAGTAAAGAAGATTTGAAACATTTTCTGTTTTATATCAAAGAGAAGCCTTAAAATGGTATATGTAGAATTTAATGGATCTTTCTAGTGGTAGGTCAGAAAACCAGAATGCTGATAAGAATGCAGACAGTGAAGGCCAGGCTCATGAGATTTCAAATGGAAATAAGAACTCTACTGGGTTTTGTACTAGAGGTCATGCATATTACATTCTGGCAAAGAACTTGTCTTCACTTTGTCTATGCCCTGAGACTTTGTGGAAGCCTGAGTTTAAAGATGATGGAATAATTACCAGTAACCTGAGGATGAAATTTTAAGGCATCCCAACATTTAGTCTATCGTATAGTTATTGATGGCTGCTTTTTGCCAGCTTTACAGTGAGAATTTAGAGCAAAAATCAGAGTAGAAAGGTCTGAGAAATTTGTAGTTTGGTCAGAAAAGCAACTATAAATTTGAGGCTAAGAAAGACATGTTTTCTGAGGAGATTAGTGCCATTAAAAAAAGTCAAGTACTTTGCATTGGGACAATAGGAAAATACCTTGAAAGCACATAAGGAATTGGCCAGACCTTACCATCCTAGGCCAAAGGGTATGAAACAGTACTCATTTGAAAGACTTTACCTTGAGAACAGAGTGCCTCTGGGACATCTTATGTGCAAAGGGAAGCTTAGGAAGTTGTTTACCCAGGACTCATTTACCATGTACCCAGGCACACAGAAGCTACTGCAGCCACAGCCCAAGGGGACCTGGATATTGCTCAAGGTGGTGACAGACCTTAGTGTCATCCACATGATATTGATTTTGCAGGCCTACAAATGTAAGACTTATAATATCATAGTAGCTTTCATTCAGATTTCAGAAGAAGGCCTGGAAGGCCAAGCAATATGGTAGGGATGTGGTCCCTGAAGGCAGCTCCTAAGTGAGAAATGTATGAAGCTGTGAGAGTGAAGCCAAAGATGTAACGGAGACCCAAGGATGTTGGAAATATCAGGAAAATGGAATGTCTGCGAAGGAAAGCTGTAGGTAATGAGTAGACCCAGCCCAAAGGAGAGGCCATATGGGTAACACTCAGCCAGGCCTTAGGGGTAGGTTGCCCAAACCCATTGGAGGTCACTCAGGACACCATGTGCCCTGCATGCTTGGCATGGAATTGCAGAATGTAATGTTTGTCTTGCTTGACTTTGGTCTTACTTTGGTTCCATCCCTCCTTTCTGTGTTTTCATTCTTCCATTTTGGAATGAGAATGTTTACTCTGTACTATTGTACGTTAGAAGTATGTAACCTTTTTAATTTAATTTAATTTTTATTTTTTTTTAGTTTTAGAGGCACTCACAGATAAGGATTTGTCTTGAGTCCTTTGTATTTAAACTTTTAAACATTGTTGGAAACATCATGACTTTGGGGACTCTTGGAAATGGACTGAATGCATTTTGTGTTATGAGATGGCCCTGAGACTTTGGGTGCCAGAGGCAGAATGGTATGGTTAGGATATGAAATGTCCCCCACAGACTCATGTGTCGAAAGCTTGGTCCCTAGCTGGCAGCACTATTTTGGGAGGTGGGGCCTATCTGGAGGAGGTAGTGTACTGCTTGTAAAGGCTACACCTGGTCCTTGGCCTCCTCCTCTCTTTGTGCTTTCTGTCTGCCATGAGGTGAACAGATCTTTTCCTCCACACCCCTCTGTCACCATGATGTTCTCCACAGGCTCTAAATCAATGAAGAGAAGGACTAAGGACTGAAATTTTTGTCTTTTAAGTTGTTCTCTCAGGTGTTTTGGTCAGAGCTACACAAAAATAACTAATACACAAACTCTCAGAGGGGGATAGAGTCCCAGTTGGTCATGGTAATCCCTGACTAACCTGCCCTTGCCTGGTCATCCTTCTTCCTTCTCTGGCTGTCCCCATTTACTCTTGGTTTTTCCTGTGTTGCCTCCCCCAAACCACCTTTGTTTAAGACCTTGTTTTAAGCTCTGCTTTTGGAGAACCCAAATGGCAACAACTACTTACCTTAAGAATATTTTTCTTCTGCTCACTTATAGAATTATTAGTATTTAGAATTAAAAAATTAAGATAATCAAGAACGACTCAATGTATAGGTCTGAAGACTGTGAAATCTGAAACCTGTTGTTTTTAATGCAAAGACAGAATAGGGGTTTGAGAATGGCACAGACATACTCCTTTCAGCACAATGGCTATGTGGGGAAAAAACTTTACACATGCCTCTACACAATTCTCTAAGCCAACCAGTTTCAGATTTAGGCCTTCATGTTGACTAATAATGTGGGAGTAGCTTAGGAGTGATAAAGTTTAAACATGACTACCTGCCACGTAAATGCTGCCTCAAACCAATGAATGAGAAATGATGGGAAGAAAAATGAGCTTGCTCCATCTCATTAGGAATGTACTGCTAGATTTGCATTTTGGTTTAATATTCAAATGCTGCCATGTTATAGCTGAGTCATGACTTCAACTTCCTTTAACAAATTAAAATGCAATTGGGTAAACAGACATCTAGAATAGCAAGCAAGCATTAAGGCAAGTCTAAAGCAGTGTAAGTGATCAGTGAGGGCTTGCTTATGGAGCTGAGTATCTGTGAGCATTCAATTTCCTTCCAATCCTTTGAATTTGTTGTTGTTATTAAACAGAGTTAATTCAAATGAGTTTTAATGGTTGAGATTAATTGGTATATCTGTATTGTTGTTGTTGTTAGATGCCATCAAGTCAGGTCCGACTCAGAGCAACCCTATGTACAAAAGAACAAAGCACTATTTTATACTGTACCAGGCACATGATTTTTTTTTTTATATATTAAAGCCTATTGTTGTAGGCACTGTATCAATCCATCTAGTTGAGGGTTTTCCTTCTTTTCATTGACCTGCCATGTTCCCAAACATGATGTCCTTCTCCAGGGATTGGTCTTTCCTGACAATGTGTCCAAAATATCTAAGACATAGTCTAGCTATCCTTGCTTCCAAGGAGTGCTCTGGTTGTACTTCTAGGATTGATCTATTGGTTCTTTTGGCAGTTCATGATATACTCATATGCATCTCCAGGACTATCTGTTGTTGTTGTTATTAGGTACTGTCAAGTTGAGTCCAACTCATAGCAACCCTCATAGAGTTTTCAATGACTGATTATTTTAGGATTGCTTTGGGAGTTGATTGACACATCCTTCTCCTATTTTTGTGGTACTGGGGATCAAACCTGGGTCCTCAGAAAGT
>VMDO01010022.1:35028-73950 GCA_007922755.1 Pedetes capensis | reverse complement strand
CTCTCTCCCTCTCTCTCCCTCTCCCTCCCTCTCCCCCCCGCCTATCTTAATAATGGATACAGGATTTCTATTAACTCTCTGAGTGTATTATTACTTGTTAAACATTCCTTGTTTAATTTATGGTCATCGTTAACCTTAATATTCTTTTATTCCCCCACTTGCTATCAATTTTGACTTTCTTCAAATGCCTGAATTTTGGCTCTTCATTGATATTTAATAATGGAATTACAAATGAGCTGAGAGGAAGTTCTTTGTGCTTCCATGGGTGAATTATTGACTGGTAAGCCTTCATTTGGGCTGGGATTTAGCTCAGTTGGTAGAGCACTGCGCTGCAGTCTCTGAGGTCCCGAATTCAATTCCCAGCACCGCAAAAATGGAAGAAGGACCTGGCAATCCACTCCCAAGGCAATCCTGGAAACAATCAGCCATTGAAAACCCTATGAGGGTCACTATGAGTCAGATACCGACTCCATGGCACCTAACAACAACAAGCCTTCATTTTGTTGGGAGACTTCCACATATCACTGATTTTGGTGTCGTATTTTGTTGCTGTTATTTTCCTTTGGGCTGGTGAATTTCTCCAAAGTAGAATCCTCCACACTCCTGCTAGAGAGTTAAGCCTGTCTGTAGGGCCTGGGAACTGAGCAGAGAGTCAGGGGTTAAAGAGGACATCATCATGGTGTTTGCTCTTTTGTTGTTGCTTTGCTTTGTTTTGCTTACTCTTCTTGTTTTTAGTTCAGCACTCTGATACTCTCCCTATCTGTGTTGGGTCATTTTTTTTTTTTTTTTTTTTGGTTACTTTTTTGAGACAGGGTCTCGCTAAATTATGCAGACTGCCTCTGGTCTCGAACTTGCGATCCTCCTGCCTCTGCCTCCCGAGCCGCTGGGATTACAGGCGTGCGCCATGGTGCCCGGCTCTGTGTTGGGTCATCTTTGAGCTGAGAACTTTTCCGCTCCAGTGTCCTGGGAAGTACACTTGTGTCCCAGCAGTTGGAGGGTCAGGCACCTGTTCCGCAGGCTTTGCTCTCGCTTCTCCTTAGCCAGTCCTTCAGTTCAGCCTCTGCTTGCCCTGAGAGGTGTGCAGGTCCCTGTCTGCAAGCCTGGCCAAGGTTCTACCTATCCCTGTCGCCTCTAATGACTTTCCTCTTCTCTGAAGAGTCCCAGTTCTCTCTCCCCCTCCTTTCTTCCAACCCCACCCCCATTCCAATTCCAGTGCTGGGGCTCAAACCCAAGACGTTGTGCATGTTAGGCAAGTGTTCTACCACTGAGCTATGTCCTCAGCCCTACATTGCCTAAAGTTTTGCTGCTTTCCCTTACTTGGTGTTATCTTCTTTCCAATTCTCTATTTATTAATTTGTTATTTCAAATACCCCTTTATTAGAGAGTTTTAGGAGGGAGCACAGGTAAACACCTGTGAATTTGCCATGCATATCTAGAAGGTGGGCTGGGGTTTAACTCAGTTGGTAGAGCGCTGCGCTGCAGTCTCTGAGGTCCCAAGTTCAATTCCCAGCACTGCAAAAATGGGAGAAGGGCCTGGCAATCCACTCCCAAGGCAATCCAGAAATAGTCAGCCATTGAAAACCCTATGAGGGTCGCTAGGAGTCAGATACCGACTCCACGGCACCTAACAACAACAACTATCTAGAAGCTGGGCTGGGGTTTAATCAGTTGGTAGAATGCTGCTCCACACTTTCTAAGGACCCATGGTTGATCCCCAGCACCTCAAAAAATAGGAGAAGGATGTGGCAATCCACTCCCAAAATAATCCCCAAACAATCAGTCATTGAAAACCCTATGGGGGTCGCCATGAGTCGGACTCGACTCCACGGCACCTAACAGCATCTAGAAGCCAGCCTATTCTGTCACTACCACCCTGACATAGAAACATTTTCCTCACTTGTCATTTGGCTCCATCTAGGCCTGCCTTGCAGAAACAAAAATCAAACCATTTAAAAATGTTGTAAAACTTTCTTTTCAAAATCTATAAACACTCAAAGTCAACATATACCTAATTAGATAAATGTTGTATCTGTGGAAACTGTAAAAAATTTTGTAAAGGAATGAGGCTACATCATTTAAAGAAGCTAAATACATTTCTTCCTGGTGTAGATGCTGCTGTAATGAACTCATTACAGTTGAAAAAAAAAATCTGAGTGTGTTCCAGGAGGCTTTTTAAGCTAAATCGTTCCTGCAGTATCTATGATTGATAAAGATAGGTGTGAGAAGAATGTTTGGATGTTTCTTTTGTACCTAATGGCCAGAACCAATTCTCCTGGGAGTAGTTTTAAACAGCTCTGAATATGTATATGGGCTTTCATTATCAAGTCACTGCAATCAAGATGTGAAGTTCATATAATCTAGATGATGATGTTGTTGTTAGGTGCCGTCAAGTCTGTATCTGACTCATAGCGACCCTATGTACAACACGTGAAACACTATTGTCAGTGCTTCTCTGCTGTTCGTAGGGTTTTCAGTGGCAGATTGATTTTTGGGAGTGGGTTGCCAGGTCCGTCTCCCAAGCCTGCAGCACCTGGTGTTCCCAGGTGGTCTCCCATCCAAGTACTAACCAGGCCTGACCCTGCTTAAATCTGATGGGATTGGATGCCACAGTGCTATGGCTGCAGGCAGAATCCAGATAGAATGTTATAAAAGATAATTTCTGTGCATTTCTAGTAACTGTTTATATACGGTGTGTGAACAAAAATGTGTATGTTTAAAGAAAAACATTATTGCAGTAAAAGACAGATTGCCATTAATCCCCTTCAAAATCTTTTCCCTGGCTTCGAATGCACTTCCTCTTGCTGAAGCAGTTCAGGAACTCTGTCTTGAGTAATAAACTTTTTAATGTAAACATGCATCATATTTTTTGGTCACACCTTGTATGTTTGGTTGTTGTTGTTAGGTGCCGTCAAGTTGTGTGCGACTCATAGTGACCCTTATAGGGCTTTCAATGGCTGTTTCAGGATTGCCTTGGAAGTGGATTGCCATGTCCTTCTCCCATTTTTGTAGTTCTGGGAATTGAACTCAGGACCTCAGGGACTGCAGAGTGGTGCTCTACCAACTGAGCTGATGTTTGGTTAGTATTTTATTAAACCTAAAGTTTTTATATCACATGCAGTTACTTTAAAAAGAATCATATTGAGTGCGTTGGTGGCAGGCACTGTGCGAGGGTCTTGTACAACGCTGGAGAAAGAGTCCTGAAGTTTGTCTTGTTACTTCCCTCATCCCACAGCAGAAGAAACCGTGGCTACAGATGGTACCTGCCACAGGGCAGGTGCAAGGCAGTCACTAGCCCATCTCATGGTAGAAAGTAGGTCTTAACTCTGCCAGGGCAAACATTTTGTAATCTGTGTACTCTGTCTTGGGCATAACGATAATGCTTATGGCAATGAGATCATAAATCAGTTTGGCTTTAAACAGAATGGTAATGCAGCTCAGATAAACCTTGTTGTCCAATTCGAATGTGTGCTTTGAGTATTATGCTTTCTGACAGACTGTCATTTCAACCTTCCCGCTTTCTCAAGGCCATTTTCCATCCTATTTTCCTTGTACTGTATTAAACACCCGACATACCTGGGCTCCATTTGGCAGCTGAAGTAGGGACATAGAGAAGCCACCTCATACTGACAGTTTTATTCTTTCAGCTCTTATGTTGTCCCAAGGCTACAGCAAGGGCCCAGCTCCTTGGCAACTGGTTTAAAAGTTGGGCAATGTCCTCAGGTGACTCTGGGCCCTCTGATTGTACATTGTTGTCATTAGGTGCTGTCGAGTCGTGTCCGGCTCATACCGATCCTCATAGGGTTTTCAATGGCAGACTGTTTTGGGATTGCCTTGGGAGTGGGTTGCCATGTCCTTCTCCCATTTTTGTGGTGCTGGGAATCGAACTCGGGACCTCAGAGACTGAAAAGCTCTACCAACTGAGCTAAATCCCAGCCCCTTATTGTATATAGGTGCTAGAAACATAGGCCTCCCCAGCCCACTTAGATATTTAAATGACCCTTCTCAGAATATCGATGACCCTGCACAAGCCTTTTCCCAGAAGGGCATAGTGAGCACTGACCCGCACTTTGAAGTTGGTCTAAGGATTCCTATCGGGGTCTGTGTTCACTTGGTTCTGCATGTGATCTGAGAACCTAGTTTTGCTTCCTTGTTTGGTTTAAATCCTGGGCATGTGGGTAATGTTCTTGGGACCCTGCAATATGGTTTAGATCTTGAGTTATAGCTTAAAGGGCAGCTGATCTCTGTTTTACAGAACAGGTATGTTCCTGAAATGAGGCATACCACATAAAAACTTTAAAATAATATTTTCAGCCAATTTCAGTATAATTTGAGTTACGAGTGTGGAAAAGATGACTGAGAAAGGATTTTGGCTTCATCACTCATTCTTTCCTAAAATGTGAAAAATTTAAAAGTTGGAAAAGAGGTCATCAAATAAGTCACATGCCTATGTTCTCGCCATCCTGATTCCATTATACATACTTACAGCTGTCTACCTGTGCTATGAATCGCACCTGACTCGACGGCACCTAACAACCACAACCGCCACCTGCCTCCCACTCAGCCAATGCTCAGCCCTTCTGCGGAGGTTGCAGTTGGTGGATTTGTATCTGTACATATTCCTACCTAGTATCTGATATTGTTCCTGTGTTCAAATGTTATACTCTTGTTATGTTATACCCCAGATACTCTTGTTTATGACAATATTGTGCAAATTTCTTTCTTTAAAAAAAATCAATATGTATTTTTTACTACTGGGGGCTTGAACTCAGGGCGTTGCACATGCTAGGAAAGTGCTCTGCCACTGAGTTGCACCCTAGCCCCTTTTTAAATTTTTTATTTTGAGACAGGGTCTCACTAAGTTGCACAGGCTGCCTCTGCCCTCAGACTCACCATCTCCCTGTCTCAGCCTCCTGAGTTGGTGGGCTGACAAGCATGTGCCGTGGCACCCAGCTATATATTTATAAGGTTTATTCATGTTGGTGTAGGCACTTGGTTCCTTCCTATTAACTGATGGCTGGGATTTAGCTCGGTGGGTAGAGCGCTGCACTGCAGTCTCTGAGGTCCCGAGTTCAATTCCCAGCACCACAAAAATGGGAGAAGGGCCTGGCAATCCACTCCCAAGGCAATCCCAAAACAGTCAGCCATTGAAAACCCTATGAGGGTCGCTATGAGTCGGATACCGACTCGATGGCACCTAACAACAACAACAGGTCGTAACGTGTACTCCCTGTTGATAAACTCTTGTTTTCTCCAACTTTGACATCGCAGTGGGGGGGTCCGTGTTCCTATCTCTGTGCGCAGGCGTGAGCTCTAGGGAATCTATTGTAAGAGAATCACGGAGTTGTGGAGAACACCCATTTTCTACCTTAATACATTTTGTTAAATTGCTTTTCAAATTGGTTGCATGAATGAACATACCTACTTGTTGGAGAGCTCTGATTACCCAAATTTTGGCAGTATTCAGATGTGGAACATTTTCATTGCTTTAATTGGCATTTTCCTAATTTCTAGAGACTCAGAGACTGTTCTCTGTGTTTATATGTTCTTTGTGTTTCTTCTCTGAATTACTTATTCTTATCAGTTGTCCATGTTTCTTTTTTACGTTTGGTTTAGGCAATCTTCTCTTCCCTGAGCTCTGAAAGAGATTTTAGACAGTCATTTCTTCTGAATTTTAATTTTTGAATAGTCCCTTTTAGTAACAGGAATTTATCTTCTGTTTATTATATGAGATCAGCACCTATGTTTTGTCCACTTGTCCTAGTACCATTTATTGAATCCGTTCCTTTTCTGATCAACACCAAATTCAGGCAGATATCCTTCTGGGTTCTTCGTACTAATGGACTATTTATCCTAATTCCAGCATCACGCTGTGTTCAGCATCCCATACTTCATAATTAGTCTTACGGTTTAGGTTGGTATATTATGGTGCAGAAGGCAAACACTACAGTCACCCAGTTGGATTTTGCCCTGCCAATCCCATATCACAGGAAACCTCTCAGTGCTGGGCAACCCGGGATGACAGGCACCCTAAACCTCACGCAAATTAATTAGTCTCTTTCCTTCTCAGTTTTCCGCTCTATGAAGTGGTGAGAATAGTAGTGTCTCCCTCCCCAGGTGCAGAGGAGATGAAGTGGGATAGTGCATGCTAAGTGCTTCGAACTGTGCCTAGCCCATGCTCAGCTGTCGAAAGGGTCAGTCTCCCCCTCTCCTCTTACCTTACCCCTCTTTAAGATTATCTTGAGTATTTCATATGCCCTTTGGAATCGTCCTGCTAAGGTCAGAAAACCCTCCATGGGACTTGTCAGTTAATTTTGCAGAGCTTTAGCATCCCTGTAACATTAGGCTTCCATCATGAATGGAGCTGTTTCTATTTGTTTTTTTATCTTTAATGTTATTCAGTAAACTTTAAATGTTTTTCCCCCAAAGTTCTTGCACATCTTTGTAAGATATATAGGATCTAGATAACCTAGGTACCTAATAGATTTGTTGTCAGTGGTATCATTGTTTTGTTTTTTAGATCTTTAACTCTTTGTGGAAAAATTTAAATATCCACAGAAGTAGATGGTTATGAACACCCACGTGTCTATTGTTCAGCTTCAACAAGTGCCGGCTCATGGCTGCTCTTGTTTTATCTGTGGATATACTTCACTTTTTTTTAAGCTGTAATTGATGTTTCCTCTTTTACTTATTTTTGTGTGTTGATTTTGCATTCTTGCTTAATGTTTCTTAATTCCAGTAAGTTTGTCTGTTGATTGACTTTATGAAAGTTGTAAGAGAATTAGCACCTGAAAATGAGAAGCTTTTTCCCTTAACAAGTCTTCATACTCTACTTTTATTTTCCTTCGTTGGCTATCACCTCCGTGACAGTGTACACAAAAGCAGGAATTGCAAGTGTCCTTGGGGTGTTTTTTTCAGGTTTATTGAGAATGACTTTAGTGTTGCTGTTTTTAGACACTTGTGCACTAGGGAGCTCTGTTCTGTTTCTAGCAGTCCAGGCTTATTCTAGTTTACCCAATGTCACCCAGTGTTTTGTCACATCGTGGCTTCTTGTAAACACCTCTGCTTCTGTGTTCAATTTTTTTTTTATCACAGTATTCTTTCATTGAAGGTCCCTGAGGAGCAAATCCTTTGTATTTGTTGGCCTGGAAAATATTCATTTAGTCTTTTTGTCAGTGTTAGTTTAGTTTAGTTCTATATGGAATTCTAGGTTGGCAGTTGTTTCTGTTGGGCAATTACCCCTTGTATCCTGGGTTCTCTTGGGATGGTTCAGAAACCTTTAGTCATTCCTTTGCATGAAAACTGCCTTTTTCTCTGGTTGCCTTAAGGTAGGTCTTGCTCTGTGAGTGTGTGAGTGTGTGTGTGTGTGTGTGTGTGTGTGTGTGTGCATACACATGCTTCTGTAGTTTTATTATCATACATTTTGATAGAGTTTTTTTTAGGCATATCTAGCCTTGCTCTGCTTCTTGAATCTAATCAGTTATGAAAAACTCTTAGTCATTGGCTTTTTTCTCTTTTGCCTCCTTTGGAACTGTAATTATTTGTAATTGGACTTTATCACTCAGTCATTCTGTTTTCAGCTTCTCTTTATCACTCTTTGCTTCACATTCCGGGTCATGTCTCCAAACCTGAATTCTGTTTCACCAATTCTCCCTTGAGCTGTGTCTAAATTGCTGTTTGAACCCTCTGTTGACTGACTTAACATTTTCCAATGTCTATAATTTTTTCATTCATGGGAGCTTTCTTTTGTTCTTTTTCAAGCTTGTCCCTTTTCAAACATTACAAAAGTCATGTCCTTTCATAATGTTTCATTGTGGTTTCTTTGTATTCTTCTATGTCTTTAATACCTTTGGACGTATATGTTGTTATCTCCTTCGTTATTATTCCATTATCTCCAGTGCTTAGGGCAGAGATTTTTAGTATCATGGATTGTCTCTTCCGATGCCTTGCCACTCTGAATTGTAAACTTACCTCCAGCTCTTCCCCTCCACCACTGCCACCTCTGCGGGAGTCCTGTGCACTCTGACTCATGATACAAATCCAGGAACTTTCCTGTGGAGCCAAGTTTGTTTACATGACAGGTGCCCCTGGACATCACTGTCTAAGCCCTGTTCTTGTGTAAATTTCTCCTCCTGGGAATTTTACACCACGTGTTAATTATAACTTCGGTCTCTCCATCCATGTGGCAAGGGTTAGAGGTTTTGACCTTCCAGCCCTGACCCCATCTCTGGATCGAGATCAGCCACTTTGCAGCTTCTCTGGGCCTTTGGTAGAGTTTCTCTAGCCCAGAGAAGCTGGAAGGGGCAGTCCTGTGAGGCTCTGGTTTGTTGTCTTGTTTTGTTTTGTGGTGCTGAGGCCAGAGCCCAGGGCCTCACCATGCTAGGCAAGGGCTCCACTGCTAGGCTACATCCTCAGCCCAGGCCCTGGTTTCATTCAAGGGTCTCAGCTACAGTGCTCCATCTCACGTGTTCCAGGTCAGACTTGCTGTCACCAACCCTGCGGCTCCTGATCCTTAGGCCGGTATCTGCTGGGCCTTCTGGCTGTCCAGGGCATTGGCAGTGTCCAAATTCTCTGGCTGGGAACTCCTTTCATTCCCCGCAATTCTCTTTCCTTGCTTTCTAGTTTCATTGTATACATCTTCTAAAAATGTTGCCACGTTTTAATGAGCATCTTTATGTGTTTTGTTGTTGTTGTTGTTAGGTGCTGTCGAGTCGGTATCCGACTCATAGCGACCCTCATAGGGTTTTCAGTGGCTGTTTCGGGATTGCCTTGGGAGTGGATTGCCAGGACCTTCTCCCATTTTTGCAGTGCTGGGAATTGAACTCGGGACCTCAGAGACTGCAGCACAGCACTCTACCAACTGAGCTAAATCCCAGCCCACTTATGCATTTTAGTAGGAAGGTTCTCTGTATAGTCCACCATGGCTTTAGAACCAAAGCCCTCACCATGAATGCTTTGGCTCTTTTGCTCAATTCATTTATTTTCTGCCTACTGTAATCCCAGGTTCAGGCCAGGAGCCACATACAACCCGGTGCAATGGTGTGAACCCCAGACACGGATCCTCACTTCACGCGGGGCAGAGCACAGCAATCTTAAAGTGTAAGGAAAACCAGTTGAACCCACCTAGGAGCCTGAGTCCCCACCTCCGATCCTCCACCATCTCCCCAGGAGAGCCAGGCAGCTGCTCTCCCCCTGGCCTGTTAGCGTTTGCCCCGGCAGCTGCAGGGGTGCAACGCGCTAATGCCGGGGCCACGCTGAGCTCTGGGGGTGGGGCCTTCAGCTGTTTCTATCTCTCTCTGGCTGAACAGCTGAGGAGCAAGGCCAACCCGCACTCCAGAGGCTGCCTCTCTGCCAGCGGAGGTGTCAGCAGATGCCACCGAGCGAGGTTTCTAGGAGCACACAGCAAATTTGTTCCACGCTTGACAATTCTGCTAGAGAGGGAGGAGGCGTGATGGAGGAAGCCAGAGGGGCAGACACTCATCAAACAGCACTGCGACTTTGGAATCAACATGATGACTCTGTGTAGACAGGTTTCTTTGCTGATTTATCCAGAAAACTGGATGCTTGGTTGTCATCAACCATTGGTTCTGTCACATTGAGTCTACTGGATTCATGAACCTTCACCTCCATCATCTTCTTAGGGAGAAATCTGGGGTGTTCATAGAGCATCACTTATTCATCTGCGCTCGGTGGTCTTCCTGAAAAACCCTTTCCTGGGTAGCTATCACACACTGCAGTCCCTTTCTCTGTTTCTGGGCTCTGCTTGCCTTCAGAAAGAGCTTATTTTATTTATTTATTTATTTACTTATCTATCTATTTATTTATTTGTGGTGCTGGGGGTTGAACCCAGGGCCTCACCCAGGGCATACTCTGCAAGTGCTGGACCACTGAGCTGCACTCCAGCCCACTTTTTTTTTTTTTTTTTTCTTTTTGGAGACAGGGTCTGGCTAAGTTTCGCAGACTGCCTCTGGTCTTGAACTTGCGGTCCTCCTGCCTCCGCCTCCCAAGCTGCTGGGATTACAGGCGTGCGCCACTGCGCCCGGCTTTAGAAAGAGCTTTTCATTCCTCTCTCTCAGCACAGCTGAGGACTAAGCCATCAGGCACAGAGGCCCTGCAGAAAAGCCATTTCAGAAGGTGGGGGAATGGGACATCAAGGACATAAAATAAGGAGGTACATTGAACTGTTCCCCAATGTCGCTTCTGGGGGGATGTTGTGGGCTGAGGGTCCCGTGTATTCTCCCACAGCACAGATGAAACTGACAGGGGCCCTGGCCTGGGGCCGGAACTCTGGACTTGGAATGAGAAGTAGCTCTGAGTTCTGGCTGAGTCTCTTTAGATAGCTTTGTGACCTCAAGCCACCCACTAAACCTTCCCGAATTCAGTTTCTTTGTCAGTGAAGAATAAGGATGGAGTCTGCTTGCCTGGGCAGGACTTGAATGGAGGAAATGTGGGGGGAAGGTGTTGTGATTTAAGGTCTTCTGTGCAGGTAGCACAAGGACGCCACGCTACTGCTTGATCAGCAATGTAATTGTGCCCTCATGCCTTGGACGGCACAGGTTCTCAGTTTCCATGGCCACCATTCCCACCTGCTCTTGGTAGATCCCTGCAGAGGAGGACCAGGGATCAGGAAGAGCAGGGTGGGCTCCTCCTTTCAGCCCCACCTTAAATCCCATGTTTTAAGCTTTGTTTGAAAGGGTCTAAGGTTGGGGGCCTGTAGTCATAGCCCTGTGGCATCCAATCCTGGCAGATCTTGGAAGCTAAGCAGGGTCAGGCCTGGTTAGTACTTGGATGCAAGACCGCCTACGAACACCAGGTGCTGTAGGCTTGGGAGAAGAACTCGGCAACCCACTCCCAAAAATCAATCCACCATTGAAAACCCTATGAATAGCAGAGAAGCACTGATAAAGTGTTTCACCTGTTGTACATAGGGTCACTATGAGTTGGACACCTACTTGATGGCATCTAACAACAACAACAAGGTCAGAGGCAGGGAGAAGGACGTGGCAATCCACTCCTGAAGCAATCCCCAAAACGATCAGCTATTGAAATCCTGATGAGGGTTGCTATGAGTTAGACTGACTCAGCAGCACTTAACAACAACAAGTTTAGGGGCTAGGGACAGGCTGGCGTTTAGCTCAGTCAGTAGAGTACCACTGTGGACTCTTTGAGGACCTGGGTGCAATCCCCAGCACCACAAAAATGGGAGAAGGATCTGGCAATCCACTCCTGAAGCAATCCCAAAACAGCCATTGATAACCCTGAGAGGGTCGCTATGAGTTGGACCTGGCTTGATGGCACCTAACAACAACAAGAAGGTTAGGAGCACCTCTTTGTCATCCAGTACTATGTGAGAATGTCATAATAATATCAATTCCTTCAACTCTTATTTCATTATAGGAAATAGAATGATGAATGGTCTGCATTGACCCCAACCCTCCCCAGCCTCTTGAGAAAGGGCTCTGAGAGGAGGACCAAGAGTAGAATTGAAAGGCAAATGAAATTTAAGGTGCTTGTTACGGTGCTGGGTAGTGTTAATAAGAATTGTTTATAATAAAAATCTTTTACATTTTAGTGAAGGAAACATTCACAGTGCTCCTGGCTCAATTACAGCATGGGATTTTAGTAGTGTAGCCAGTTAGCAGCTCTGCAATCTTATGGTTCTGAATACAAAGTTAGGAAATTTAGAACATTCCAGAACCTGTCAGAAATGTCCCAGTCGGAGGCCAAATGGTGTTATTTCCACAAATAAAAGAGAGAAAAAAAAATGTAAATACACGTAAACCTGCTGCTAAGCTGGTTCCTGTTTTGAATCTTTCCTATACTGTTAGTTCCGGCTGCCATTTCCCCAGAATGGCAAAGGAGCAAATGGATTTTCAGAAACATCCGTTCAAGTCTGAGTCCAGCACAGTACCAAGGAACACCCAAGGCCTCCTGGCTGCAGTTTTACCTGTGTTTCAGGAAGCAGCCTCATTTCCTGAAGGTAGTCGCTTGCTCTCTGTAGGATAGAATTGTTATTGTTGTTAGGTGCCGTCGAGTCGGTATCCGACTCATAGCGACCCTCATAGGGTTTTCAATGGCTGACTGTTTTGGGATTGCCTTGGGAGTGGGTTGCCAGGTCCTTCTCCCATTTTTGCGGTGCTGGGAATTGAACTCGGGACCTCAGCGCTCTACCAACTGAGCTAAATCCCAGCCCCAGGATAGAATTAAGGAACCCCAAAAGGGGTTTTGCATGGGTGACTTCTGTAAGGCTGCCTTGCTCCAAGAACTTCGCCTGCACTCTGGGTCCATCTTCATCACACTTCTGGGAGGCAGGAGGGGCAATCAGCTCTCTTCCAGACAGGAAACCCAAAGTTAGGAAGTTCCAGTCCTACCAGGCCACACAGGTGGCAGGAAGCACGGCTGGGCTTGTGCACAGAAATTCGTGTACCAATGGGGACCATAAATGGGAGGCTCAGGTGACCACGGCAGT
This sequence comes from Pedetes capensis, assembly GCA_007922755.1. Lineage (NCBI taxonomy): Eukaryota > Metazoa > Chordata > Mammalia > Rodentia > Pedetidae > Pedetes > Pedetes capensis. The sequence goes on along the minus strand of VMDO01010022.1, from coordinate 61,484 downwards.
AATGATGCTGCCGACAATTCTGCAGGCACTGGGCAAAGCCACTTGCGGGAATTATCTCCTTCATGGGTCCTGTGCCCCTCAAGGTGCATGCCATTATGATTGCCATTATAGAGATGAAGAAACGAAGGCCTAGAGAACTGGGGGGTTGCCTTCACCCCTACAGCTTATAAGAGGCTGAGGCAGGGCCAGCCTAGGGGGTTGATAAGCCATGAGGTGACCACGGAAGGACCCGGCCCCCAGGCACACCTGCAGGCTTGGGATACTTCCAAGCTGTCTCCTCTTGGGATGATGTTGGAGTTGTGGAGTTGAAGGCCAGAGCAGCTCAGCTTTCCAGGAAGATGCTGTGCTAGCACAACCCTTGAGTCTCTCACCACGTGGGTCCTAGGGCTTGTCCTGCGGGCCCTGACCTTGGAGAACCTGTGTTCAGGGACCAACACATTTGACCATTGGTTTCTGCATTAAAGGAACTCATGGACTTAACCAGCTAAACTGGGTTTTCTCTACAGGAGAAACTTACAGTTAAATGTAACTAATTGTAACCGCTTGTTCTGTCTCAAAGTAAAATGCAGGATTTGGCTTGATAGATTTTACCTATGATGGATGTAGAAAATGTTTATTAAAATTATAAATGCATAGACATTAGTGTACTAGTTATGTACTTCTGTGTGACAAATAATTACAACTTAGTGGCTCACAATGTTGTTGTTATTGTTAGGTGCGGTCGAGTTGAGTCCAACTCATAGCGACCCTATGTACAGCAGATCAAAACACTTCCTGATTCTGTGCCAGGCACATGATTTTATTTATGTTTAAGCCCATTGTTGCAGACACTGTGTCAATCCATCTGGTGGAGGGTTTTCCTTTTTTACGCTGGCCTGCCACTCTCCCAAACATGATATCTTTTTCCAGGGATTGGTCTCCCCTGACAACATGTCCAAAATATGTAAGATGCAGTCCAGCCATCCTTGCTTTCTTTTTCTTTCTTTTTTTTTTTTTTGTGTGTGTGTGGTGCTGGGGGTTGAACCCAGGGCCTCGCACCTGCATGCTCTGCAAGTGCTGGACCACTGAGCTGCACCTTCAGCCCATTTTTTTACTTTTTGAGACAGGGTCTCGATAAATTACTCAGACTGCCTCTGGTCTCGAACTTGCGATCCTCCTGCCTCCGCCTCCCGAGCCGCTGGGATTACAGGTGTGCACCACCGCTCCCGGCAAACCATCCTTGCTTTCAAGGAGCATTCTGGTTGCACTTCTTCTAGGACTGATCTGCTGGTTCTTTTGACAGTCCATGGCATATTCAATAGTTGTCTCCAGCACCATAATTCAAAACTATCAATTCTTTTCCTGTCTCCCTTATTCAATGTCCAGCTTTCACAAACATGATGCAACTGAAAACACCATGGCATGAGTCAGACGCACCTTCGTCTTCAATGTGACATCCTTACTTTTCAATACTCTAAAGAGATCTTTTGCCACAGCTTTTCACACAGCAATGCATCTTTGGTTTCTTGACTGCTGCTTCCATGGGTGTTGATTATAGAGCCAAACAAAGCAAAATCATGGACAACCTCAGTCTTCTCTCCATTTATTGTGAAGTTGCATACTGACCCACTTGTAAGGATTTTTATTTTGCTGGTATTGAGGGACAACCCATACTGAAGGCTATGTTCTTTGATCTTCATCAATAAATGTTTCAAATCCTGTTCACTTTCAGCAAGCAAAATTGTGTCATCTGCATAACACAGGTTATTAATGAGTCTTCCTCCAATCCTGATGCTGCATTCTTCCTCATAAAGTCCAGCTTCTCAGATTATTTGCTCAGCATATAAATTGAAGAGATATGGTAAAAGGATATAGCCCTGATGCACACCTTTCTCAACTTTAAACCAGGCAGTGTTTCCTTGTTCTATTCGAACAATTGCCTCCTGGTTCATATACAGATTCCTCATGAGTACTATTAGGTGCGCTGGTATTCCTATTTTCTGAAGTGTCATCTACAATTTGTCATGATCCATATAGTCAAATGCCTTTGCATAGTCAATAAAATATAGATAGACATCTTTCTGATGTTCTCTGCTTTCGGCTAATATCCACCTGACATCAGCGATGATGTCCCTAGTTCCCCACCCTCTTTTAAAACCAGCTTGATTTTCTAGCAATTCCCTGTCTATATACTGCTGCAGTTGCTTTTGAGTGATCTTTAATAAAATTTTGCTTGTGTGTGATATTAATGATATTGTCTGATAGTTTCCACATTTGGTTGTTTCCCCTTTTTTGGGGAATAGGCACAAATGTTGATCTCTTTCAGTCAGTTGGCCAGGTAGCTGTTTTTCCAAATCTGCTGGCATAAACAAATTAGCATCTCCAGTGCTGTACCTCTTTGTTGAAACATCTCTATGGGTATCCCATCAATCCCTGGAGCCTTGTGTTTTGCCAGTTCTTTCAAGGCAGCCTCCACTTCATCCTTCAGTACCATTGGTTCCTCTTCATATGCAACCTCTTGAAATGGTTGGTCATCTACCAATTCTTTTTTGTATAATAATTCTGTGTATTCCTTCCATCTTCTTTTGATGTTTCCTGTGTTTAATATTTTCCCCATAGAATCTTTCAGTATTGCTGCTCGAGGCTTGAATTTTTTCTTCACTTCCTTAAGCTTGAGCAACACAGAGCGTGTTCTTCCCTTTTGGTTTTCTGCCTCCAGCTATTTGCACATGTCAATATAATATTTGTTTTTGGCTTTTTGAGCTGCCTTTTGAAATCCTCTGAAGTTAAGGAGCTCACGATAGCCCCTGTTTCTTGTCCCACAGCATGCATGGGTCAGGAAGCTGGGTGCAACCTGCCTGGTCCTTGGAACCAGCTTCTCTCTGAGGCTGTAATCAAGGTGTTGCTGGGCTCATCTCATTGGAAGGCCTGACTGGGAAAGATCTATTTCCAAGCTCACATGACCACACAGCATTCGTTGGGATTTGGCTCCTTCCGGCAAGGTCTCGGAGCCTTGCCTCAACACTAGGTGAAACCCCAGGACCTTCAGGGTTAGGATGAGAGCTGTTTGGTGACGCCAAAGAAGGACTTTGGGAGGCCTTCTTATTATAAAACAATAACAAGGGTTTTATTTGGCTGCGTCTGCAAGGGAGAACAGGAACAAGCCAAAGGATGTTATTGACACCAATGGTCCATGCTGGTCTTGCCTCTCGCAGCTTGCCTTCTCTACCCTCCTCCTCCCCAGGCAAGGGGGAGGAATTGGAGAGCGCTTTGGGTCTTGCTTGAACCCTTCACCACTTTGGAGGCCCTGGTCTTGACACAGAGTGTTGCCTGAAGGTCTTGTTGATTGAAGGTCTTAAATTTCAGGAGTAGGATGTGGTGGTTCAAGGTGATGGAGTCTGGATAGCAGGTGGAGACAAGAGGGTGAAGGGGATGGCTAGTGGCCTGCTTATGTACATTCCAGGATGGGGGCAAACTAGGGAGTGGCCAATCACAGCAGGGCTCGCGCCTAGGGTAACTGTCACCAACTGCCATGCAAATACAGGCTTGGAGATGTGCACTTTTGGTAGTTGGATAAGGTGCGGGCAGAGCCAATCATGGGAGTCCCTTCACTGACCAATCATGGGGGTCTGGGTGACCAGTTAGAGTGGAGATGGTCACTCTAGAGCTGGAGTAGTCAGGGGCCATCTTGGCTTACACGGTGGGAGGGATGGGAGTGAAGGACCAGGATGTAGGGCGAGGGTCACTTGCTCTAGAGGATAGAGGTCAGTCCTCCAAGCAGACTAGATGGGCCCCTACCTTGGTGGTACGCTCTAGATCCCCAACAGCATTCAGTCTATGAGCTAGTAAACTGAGGATGTCAGCTCTCAGAGGTCCCTCTCATTTCTCAAGCAAGTGTCCTCTCTGGTCCCCATCTTCCTTCATCAAGGTTTGCCAGCTGAGAAGGGCTGGTGGCAAGAGCAAAGCTGAAAGTTTTGCAACCCAATCTTGGAAGTGATTTCCATAATCCCTGGGTTAGAAGCAAGTCCCCAGGCCAGTCCACTCTTTGCCCTAATCGGGTTGGCTACACAGGGGAGACAATACTAACAATACTAGGAGGCAGGGGTTTCTAGGAGCCTCCTTACCAATCTGTCTACCACAGTGAGTTAATGAGCTAGCGAGTGTCACAGCGGGCATGGCTTTGACAGCTAGGAGCTTCTGCTCTCAGGGGAATCAGAATGCATCCCAGCAACCTGTTGCTAAGTGGTTTCTGTTTCTATATTTTCATTGCCTATGCGTTGAAGGTCCTGTCTCCCCGCAGTGTCTTGATTGCCTCTGCCTGGCAGTTCTTCCTCACCCTCACCCCGACTTGGCTGAGAATGCGCTTCTTCCAAAGCACCTGTGCAGTGTCCTCACCACCCAGCACCAGGCTGGCAGTGATCCCCTGGGCAGTGCTCCCAAAGCCCTGGCTATCCATCAGGGTTCCAATCATGCTGCAATCACCTACTTGTCTGCCTGGTTCCAACCTAAGCTTCATAGTGATGGACACCAAATCCATCCTGTTCCCTGCTGGGTCCTGGGGCCTGGCACCTCACAGCTGAAATGATGAATGAATCAACCCTTTCCATGTGTTGCTCTTCCTTCTCAGCAGATGTGGCTCTCTAAAAACCTACTCTTTACATTTTTGCCTTCATAGATCATTCATGTAAGTGAACGGGCACATCTGGAAGGTCTTTTTTAAAAAGACCATGTGTCCTAATATCTGACATGGGAAAAGTTGTTGTTAGGTGCTATCAAGTCTAGTCTAACTCATAGCAACCCTATGTACAACAGAACAAAACACCCTGGGCCACTGTGCCATGCCCAGCACTAAGTCAGTGCCTGTCTGCTATCCAGGGGTTTTTCAATGGCTGATTGTTTCGGGATTGCTTTGGGAGTGGGCTGTCAGTTCCTCCCATTTTTATGGTGCTGGGGATCAAACCCAGGACCTCAGAGAGCACAGCACAGCACTCTACCAACTGAGCTAAACCTTAGCCCATGGAAAAAAGTAGTTAATAATTATTAGGATCTAAAAGAACCATTTTTATGGCTGGGGTTTAGCTCAGTTGGTAGAGCACCGCTCTGCAGTCTCTGAAGTTCCGAGTTCGATTCCCAGCACCGCAAAAATGAGAGAAGGATGTGACAATCCACTCCCAAGGCAATCCCCGTATGAGTCGGATATGACTCATGGCACATAACAACAACAACAACAAGAGATTTTGGGAGAAGGGCCTGGCAATCCACTGCCAAGGCAATCCCGAAACAGCCATTGAAAACCCTATGAGGGTCGCTATGAGTTGGATACTGACTCGACGGCACCTAACAACAACAGCATGATGCTTTGTTTCGAATGCTTGTTTTTATAGTGGGGATACAACAAAAGAACAATTTAACAGCAATCAGCAATCTACTAATTTCAGCTTGTTCCTTCTCTCTCCTTGGGGAGTGTGCAGGTAGAAGGCTGAGTATGAATAATGCTATGCACTAATTTGGGTTTGGCTTTTCTCTAACTAGTGTTTAGTGATCTAGTGATGATAAACTTAACTGTGCATTTACTTTTTTCTTTTTGTTCCCTTTTCCTCTCTTTTGAAGTGATTTTTGATGTAAATGAGTAAAAATCCATTTGGGAAACAAAATGACTCTTCCTAAACAGCTCTACTTCAGCAACTACAAAAGAAAAAACTATGTCAAGCTAATTTGCAAATCACAGATTTTACTTTGTTTTACATTGCTTCCTTACATGACCTTGGTTATCCTTTTGTTTACATCCATGTTGAATGACTTCAGTGGTTTAAGAAAAACGTTTTTAATTACAAAAAGTTTGAAAGCTTAACATGAAAGATTATTGTTGGTTGTTGTTGTTGTTGTTAGGTGCCGTTGGTTGTTGTTGTTGTTGTTAGGTGCCAAGTCGAGTCGGTATCCGACTCATAGCAACCCTCTGTACAACAGGGGAAACACTATTGTCAGTGCTTCTCTGCCGTTCATAGGGTTTTTGATGGCAGATTGATTTTTGGGAGGGGGTTGCCAGGTCCTTCTCCCAAGTCTACAGCACCTGGTGTTCTCAGGTGGTCTCCCATGCAAGTTACTAACCAGGCCTGACCCTGCTTAGCTTCCGAGATCTGACAGGATTGGATGCCACAGGGCTATGGCTGCACGCTATTGTTGGTAAACTCTCAGTAATGTTAAAAGAACATTTCTTAAGGTTATGCCCTATTTATTTTTACATTTCTTTTGGTGTTTACCATCAATCTTATGTAGAAATATCATGAAAAATAAATGAGATTATGAAATGCAGAATTAGGTTATCAAAGGAATAATGAAGTTCATGTTTTTGAAGAATTTTAATGTAAGTAACAAGTGGGTGGCCTAATTAGTTATACGCCTGGGAATATGAACTTCCGGATGTATTTAGGTTCCCCAAGTTAGCATGCCTATTTGTTTCCTGCATAAAATAATGTGTGTCTGTGTGTGGTGTGTGCACACATTTGCATATATATGTATACAGACACACACATATATATACATATATATATACACACACATACACACATTTATGTGCAGAGGGATCTTGGTTTGATTTCATAATATTTTATTAAGAATTTTATGTCTATGTTCATAAGAGATGTTGACCTGTGATATTTTTCTTGTTATATTCTTGTCTGGTTTTGATATCAGGGTTATACGAGCCTCATAATAAGCTAGAAAGGTTTTCCCTCCTCTTGTATTTTGTGAAAGAGTTACTGTAAGATGTTATTATTTCTTTCCTAAATGTCTGGTAGAATTTTACCACGATAGCCATCTGGGGTAGAGGGGTGAGTGTATGTCTGTGTCTGTGTGCATGTGTGTGTGTTGGTGAAAATGGTTAGTTAGGAAGTTAATTCCTTTGACCTAGGGCTATATAGCTCCTTCTCATTCTTGTGTCTATTTTGGTGATTTGTGTCTTTCAAAATAAGTCTGTGTTGTCTGAGTTAACAACCTTGTTGGCATAAATTTTTCATAATATTTTCTTACCATTTAATGCCCACATTATCTGTAATGATATCCACTTCCTTAATATCTGAAATTGGTAAATTTTGTTATTCTTTTTTTTAATCTCATGCTAAGAATTTAATAACTTTATCAATGTTTTCATAACCAACTTGGGTTTTGAAGATTTTTTTCTTTTTTCTTTTTAATTTCATTGACTACTATACTTTATTATTTCTTTCCTTCTATTTTGCCTGTGTTTGATCTTCTTTTAACTGCTTTTGGCAGATCCTTAAACTATTAATAAAAAATACTTATTTTCTAGTATAACCATTTAGAAACATAAATACCTGTGAAGTATTCCTTTAGTTGCATATCAGAGTTTTTATAAGATATATTTTCATTATCATTATTTCAAAACATTAAAAAAACTTCTTTGACCCTTATAGAAGTAGACTTCTTAATTTCTGGATATTTGAGAATTTTTATAGGCATTTTTGTTACTAATTTCTAATTTCATTTTCTTATAATCACAGAGGGCTGGGATTCAGCTCAGTTGGTAGAACGCTGTGCTGCAGTCTCTGAGGTCCCGAGTTCAATTCCCAGCAAGGCAAAAATGGGAGAAGGGCCTGGCAATCCACTCCCAAGGCAATCCCGAAACAGTCAGCCATTGAAAACCCTATGAGGGTCGCTATGAGTGGGATATTGGCTCGATGGCACCTAACAGCAGCAACAGCAGCATAATCACAGAATATATTCATCTTGATTGTTATCTTTACCTTTGTTGAGGCTCCTTTTATACCCTGTGTATCCTGGTTTATAGTTTATATTGGTGAATATTCCACAAGCATTTGAAATGACCGTGTATTCCACAGCTACTGAACAAGGTAGTATTCTATAAATGGCATAGATAATCATGTTATCAAATCTTATATGAGCATTCCAATCTTTTTTGTTTACTATTTCCATCGATGGTTAAAAGTAAAACCTTTGATTGATGTTGTCAATTTATTTCTCCTTTCAGTTCTGACAGTTCTCTTCATACATTCTGAAACTCTTTTAAGGTTTATACACATATCACTAGGAAGTTTCCTCTATCTCTGGTAATAATTCTTGTCTTTAAGTCTACTTTGATATTTATATTACCCCCTTGACCTTCCTATGCTTAGTGCATGTGCATATAGCATAGTATCTTTTCCTTTAAAAAAAAAAATCTTTCAGCGTATCTGTTTATACTTACTTCAAGTACATTTCTTATAGGCAGTGTATAGTTGGCTTGGCATTTTAATCCCTTCTGCCTTTTAATTGGAATATTTAATTCATTTATACTTAATTATTCATAAGGGTAGTAAAAGTTCATTATCTTGCTACTTCTTTTGTATTTGCCCAATATGTTTTTGTCTCTTTTCCTTTTCCTATTTTCTTTCACACTGAATAGTCTTGGTGTGTTTAGGCTGTATTTTATAATTTTATTGTTTTATTTTCGTACTTGCCATTGAGATTAGAATATGTATCTGTAGCTTACAAAGTTAGAGAAAGGACCATGCATCTGCTATGAGAGCCAGAAAGTCTGCCTGAAGTTAATGTGGAACCAGTGTTATTACCGAAAAACTCTATAAGATTTTTTTACATTTAAATCATTCATCCATCTATCATGTATTTTGATACGAAGAGTAAGGATAGAAATCCATTTTCTTTCCAGATGACTACCCAGTTGTCAACACTCTTTTATTTCAATGATTGAAAATAATGTCTTGATCATATACTAAGTTTTCATGCATATTTGCATCAATTTTCTCACTTTCACTTGGTTCTATTGTTATGTCTACATTGCCACTTAATAATTCTAGTATCTGGCAGATTTAAACCCCTTATTTTTTCAGAATCTTTCTGTTTCTTCTGGACAATTTTACACCTGAACTTTAGAGTTAAAATAAATCACAATCAGTGTGAACAGGATTGCATTAAAATGACAGGTGGATTCAGAGAGGAGTAAGCAGCAGGTAAAATCTGGCTGTGTGTTAATATTTGCCTTCCAAAGGCTGCGTTCATTTATGTTCTTCCCAGCTTTTTGGTCAGATGTCTCTTCATTAGGGGTGTCGCTGTTACCAATTATTATCATCTTTCCTTTGCTAGTTTTCTAAAATTAACATATTTTGGGCCAAGTATGCTGACACATGTCTATGATCCCAGCACTCAGGAGGTTGAGGCAGAAGGACCACAAGGTCAACAGAGGGAAACCTTGTCTGGAAAATTTTTTTAAACTTGCATTTTAAATATTTATTGTTAGTGTTTTAGGAGTTTAAGCCACACTTCCCTTCTCGTCTTAGGTTCAGAAGTAATTGATTACTCATGAGGCCGAATGTTAGGGATCACACTACCAATTATTAAGGTCGGCCTTCTGATCCGCAGTTTTCACGTCTGCAGATTCAACCAACCTCAGATCAAAAATATTCAAGAAAATTGTGTCCATGCTGAATATGTATAGACCTTCTCCCTTGTCATTATTCCCTAAACAATATAACAACTATTTACATAGCATTTACATAGTATTGGGTATTATAAGTAATCTAGAGGTGATTGAAAGGATACTGGAGGTAGTGCATGAATTATATGCAAATACTATGCTATTATATAAGGAACTTGGTGTCCTTGGGGTGGGCTGGGATTTAGCTCAGTGGGTAGAGCGCTACACTGCAGTCTCTGAGGTCCCGGGTTCAATTCCCAGCACCGCAAAAATGGGAGAAGGACCTGGCAATCCACTCCCAAGGCAATCCCGAAACAGTCAGCCATTGAAAACCCTATGAGGGTCGCTATGAGTCAGATGCCTACTCGACGGCACCTAACAACAACAACAACAGCCTTGGGGTGTCCTGGAACCAATCCTTGAGGGACACTAAGGGACAGCTGTATTGGAAAGCTCATTGGAGAGTTTGCTTTAGGTTTTGACTGAGTTGACATGCTGCTGGTTTGCTTCCAGATTTGAGAGTGACCAGTCCTGCTGGACAACACTGACAGTATGGAGTCTGCTGACAAGCTCATGTCCCTTAATATATGGCCAAGGGCACAGCAGAACAAATGTTCTGTAGACCGACCCAAAAGGGAGAACTCGGAAGGATTTGAGCCAGTTCTTTCTCCCAAAGTCTCCTGTGATATGTACCATGGTTCCTTACCTGGAAAGTTGAGGGCAGAGAGGAGAGGCCAGGAGTATTGCTTTAATAGAAGTTTATATGTGTAGAAACAAGATGGAGGTGGGAGTCAAGACGATGCGGAGGAGGCTCTCTTCATATATTGGCGCAGCTGAATCCCTCCCCCCCACCTTTTAAAAGCTATTTGGGATTCTTGATTTTTAAAATGTCAGTTTCTACACTTTAGTTATTTTATTATTGAGGTATTTGTCTTCTCTTAATTGATTTGTCAAGAACTATTTCTCTTTTATGACACCATTCTGTGAGCATAATTTTATATAAATAGCATTATTATCCATCTTCTATGTATTTTAGGTGTTTTTTTCTTATTTTTCTGTTCTTGTCATTATGAATTGGATCCAATTTTTAATTTTACTTTAGTAATGATATTTGCTTGTACTGATTTATGTACACACATTCTGGTATTGGTCTGTTTATTAAAGTATCTTTCTTGTTTTAGTAGATGTTCAGTTGATTTTCTTGGGCTTCCTAGGTAACTAATCATATCATCTATAAATCATGTCTCTTTGCTAACATTTATTTTTCAGAGTTCTTTTTTATTGCTTTGTTGCAGTGTCTCAAACATAAAGAACAGTTTTTTAAAAAGTGTACAAATAACAGGGGGCTGGGATTTAGCTCAGTGGGTAGAGCGCTGCGCTGCAGTCTCTGAGGCCCCGAGTTCAATTCCCAGCACCGCAAAAATGGGAGAAGGGCCTGGCAATCCACTCCCAAGGCAATCCTGAAGCACTCAGCCATTGAAAACCCTATGAGGGGTCGCTATGAGTCGGATACCGACTCGATGGCACCTAACAACAACAACAACAAATAACAGGAATCCCTCTTCTGCTTTAGTCTTTAGTGTGAAGGCTCCTGATGTTTCACCATTGATTATAGAATTGACTGTTGATTTAAGGTGCAAGTTCATTGTTTTAAGGAGGGACTTATTTCTGATTTTCATATGATTTTGTAAAAAACCTAGTATTGGATATTGAATTATACTAACTGCTTTTTAGGCATTTACTGAGGTCTCATATCTTTTTTCTTGCTCTCTTTAATCCTGTGACCTACTGATATAAATATTCATTTATGTATTGATGTAACTGTTCATTGATAGAGAAGTAAATATAAGTATATAAAAGTATCTTTACATTTGGGGGATATAGCCAACTCTGCCAAAGTAATCATATCCTTAATATGCTACTAAATTTAATTTCCAAGTGTTTTAATTATATTTCATACCTATATAAAGGTAAAGCAGTATTATATCAACTGTGTATTGATATGAACTCAATGGCTTAAAACAGTAAATCATGAGCCAGCAATGTGGGTTGGGCAGTCCTGGTTTCTGCTAGGCTTGCAGGCATTTGCAGGGCCACCAACCATCGAAAGACCTGAAGTTTAGCTCAGTTGGTAGAGGGCTGCTCTGCAAACTCTGAGGTCCTGTGTTCAATCCTGGGCATCACAAAAATGGGAGAAGGACCTGGCAGCCCACCCCTGAAACAATCCCAAAACAGCCATTAAAAACTCTATGAATAGCAGAGAAACACTGACATAGTGCTGGGCATGGCACAGTGTGGGGGAGTGTTTCATTCTGTTGTACATAGGGTCACTATGAAAGGTAACTGGGCTCTTCTCTCTGTGTTTCATCTTCTCTCCTGCAGGCCAGCTCAGGCCTGTTTCGTGGGGCTGGCAGGGACATAAGAACAGGTGTGTTCTCGCATACAAGCCCACTGAATGCCCCTGCTTGGATCTCACCTGCACGTGTTCCACTGACCCATCAGGCAGCCAAACTCAGAATCAAGGGTGGGGAAGTGGCCTCCACCTCTTGAGAGGAGCTGCAAAGCTATATCTTAGCCCCATGAAAGAGGCTCTTTGGACCTAGAATGGAGGGAGAGGGAAAGGTTAGGGCCATTCTGCATCTGGCCACAATCCTAAAGTTTCTTCTGTCTTGTGTTTGTGTGTATATTTTTAGGACAGCAAAAGTTATGTGAGAAGAATCTGCCTTTGGGGGGCCTTAAAAACTCTGTTATAATTACCTGGGACCAGCCCCCTTGTGAGACATAAAGATTTACAGATTTTTTTTCAACTTCTTGTATGCTCAGTAGTTTTGCTATTTCTAATTGAGTGGATTTTCCTGAGTTATCCTTTCCTGGGAAATCTTTTATTGTATACACGTTTTCATATTCCTTAGTGTAAAGAATGTGCAATACTTGATTATAACGTAATTTTTATAGCTATAGTTATACCCATTTCTCTTTCTAATTTTTATTATAAATTGACAAATTACACTTGTATATAGTTATGGAATACAAAATGATGTGATGATTTGTGAATACAATGTAGAATAATTAAGGCTAAATAATATATCCTTCACCTCAAATATTTACCAGGTTTTGTGATAAGAATATTTGAAATTTATCATCTTAAAGATTTTGAAATGTATTATTACTGAAACATATAATACACTATTATTAGCTGTATTTAACATGTTGTACAACAGATCTCAAACAAAACAAACTAAAAAATCATCTTCTCTCACTTGAGATTTTTCATCCTTTGCCCGTTATTTCTCCATTCCTCCTACTGCCAAGCCTCTGGTAATCAACATTCTACTCTCCATGAATAAGATTGTTTTCAATTCAACAAATGAGAACATATGGTAATTGTATTTCTGTGCCTAACTCATTTCATTTAGCATAATGTTCCCAAATTTCATCATGTTGTTGCAAATAACAGAATTTATTTTTAAAGACTGAATAGTATTCCATTATGTGTGTATGCCACATTTTCTTTATCCATTCCTCTATTAATAGATGTTTAGGTTATGCCCATGACTTGGCGATTGTCACTATTGCTACAGTGAACAACTCTTCTATGTACTGATTTCAAATCTTTTGGGTAAACACCTTGAGGTGGCATTGCTGGATCATACAATTCTATTTTTACTTTCTTGAAGAATAGCTATACGGTTTTCCATAATAGCTGTACTAATTTACATTCCCAGCAACAGTGGACAAGTGTTCCCTTTCTTCCACATCTTTGCCAACACTTGTTATCTTCTGTCGTTTTGATGCTTGCCATTCTGATAGGTGTGAGGTAATATCTTACTGTGGCTTTAATTTGAATCCGGCTAATGACTAGTGGTGTTGAGCATTTTTTCCATATATTTCTTGGCCATTTGTATGTCTTCTTTTGAAAAATGTCTATTCAGGTCCTTTGCCCATTTTTTGGTCTGGTTGTTTGTTTTCTTCATATAGAGTTGTTTGAATTCTTTATATGTTTTGGATCTTAACCTCTTATCAGATATATGCTTAGGAAATGTTTTCTCCCAAACCGTAGATAGTTTCTTCATTATTTCCTGTATTGTAGGGAAGCTTTTTAGTTTGTTGAAATCATAATTGTTTATTTTTGCTTTTATTACCTCTGCTTTGGGGTCAAATCTAAAAATATCATTGCCCAGACCAGTGTTGTTTAGATTTTAGGCCGTGGTTTTTTTTCTAGTAGTCTTACAGTTTAAGGTCTTATGTTTAGGTCTTTAATCCACTTTTTTGTAGGTGGTAGGAGATGAGGGTCAAGTTTCCCTCTTCTGCATATGAATATCTAGTTTTTCCAGTACCAGAAATTGAAGAAACTGTTCTTTTCTCATTGAGTGTTCTTGGCACCTTTGTCAATAATCAATGGACTAGCCACACGCTGTGGTACACTCCCGGAGTCCCAGTGATTTGAGAGGCTGGGGCAGGAGGATCATAAGTAGGAGGCCAAAGGCAGCCTGTGTAACTTAGTGAGAGCCTGACTCAAAACGAGCCTGGGGCTGCAGCTCAGTGGTAGAGTACTTGCCTAGCATGCTTGAGGCCCTGGATTCAACTGCCAAGTACTGGGAAAAAATGAAAATGAAGAAAAGAAGGAAGAAAGAAAAGTCAATGGACTGTAGGGGTTCAAGTTCACTCCAGGTCTCTCAATTCTGTTCCATTGGTCAATGGGTTTATTTTTAAGTGAGTATGATGACATTTTTAGTCCGTAGCCACAGCACCCTAGCATCTGATCCCTGCCTGATCTCAGGAGCTAAGCAGGGTCAGCCTGATTAGTCCTTGGATCGGAGACTGCCTGGGAGTACCAGGTGCTGCAGGCTAGAGAGAAGGACCTGGCAACCCACTCCTGAAACAATCTGCCACTGAAAACCCTGTGACTAGCAGAGAAGCACTGACAATAGTGTTGGGCATGGTACAGCGTTGGGGAGTGTTTCGTTCTATTGCACATAAGGTCGCTATGAGTCAAACCCAACTCAACACCACCTAACAACAATAATAAAGTGACACCATCTTAGTTACCATCACTGTGTAGTATAATTTGAAATCAGGTAATATGATGCCTCTGGCTTTGGTGTTTTTGCTTATGATTGCCTTGGCTCTTCAGGATATTTTTGTGATTCAAGATGAATTTTGTTGTTGTTGTTAGGTGCCATCGAGTCAGTATCCGACTCATAACGACCCTCTGTACAACAGGGGAAACACTATTGTCAGTGCTTCTCTGCTGTTCATAGGGTTTCAATGGCAGATTAATTTTTGGGAGGGGGTTGCCAGGTCCTTCTCCCAAGCCTACAGCTTCTGGTGTTCCCAGGCAGTCCCCCATCCAGGTACTAACCAGGCCCAACCCTGCTTAGCTTCCGAGATCTGGCGAGATCAAATGCCACAGAGCTACAGCTGCAGGCAAGATGAATTTTAGGATATTTAAAATTTCCATAAAAATAATTCTGGAATATTGAGGGGGACTGTATTGAATTTTTATATCCCCTTGGGTGATACAGACGTTTTAACAATATTACTTTTTCAAATCCTTGAACACAGACATTTTTAAATTTATTTATATCTTCTTTAATTTCATTCATTAATTATTATAGGTGTCAGCATATAGGCCATTCACCTCATTGGTTAAATTTATTCCTACACATTTTTAGCTATGAAATGAGTATGCTTTCTTGATTTCTTCAGGTGCTTTATTGTTAGTGAATGGAAATGCTACTCCTTTTTGTGTGTTGGTTTTGTATTCTGCAACTTTGTTTATTAATTCTAACAAATTTTGGTGGAATCTTTAGTGTTTTCTCTAAGATCATGGCATCACCAAAGAGTAACAATTTCACTCCTTTTCCTATTTGGATGCCTCTTAGTTTTTCCTTTTGCATGATAGTTTAGCAGAGGCTTCCAATCCTAAATTCAAGGAGGAGGGTGAGAGCAAGCCTCCTTGTCTTTTCCTAGATTTAGAGGAATGGATTTCAATTGTCCACCATTGAATATAAAGTTAGCTGTGGGGTTATTATACATTGCCTTTATTATGTTGAGGTATGTTCATTCTATACCTAATTTGTTGAGACTTTTCTCCTACCGGAATGCTGAATTTTGTCAAATGCTTTTTCTGCTTCTACCATATAATCATATGGGTTTTATCTTTCATTCTGTTAAAGGGGATCATGTTTATTGATTTGTACATGTTGAACCATCCTTGCCCTCCTGGGATAAATTGTACTTGATCATGGTGAGTGATCCTTTTAATGTGTTGTTGAATTACATTTGCTAATGTTTCAGTGTATTAGCTTGTATGCTACTGTCACACACACACAAAATGGACAGAAACAAACTCCTGGGGCTAATGATTTACTGGAGCTCTGGTTGAGAGGATTGCAGACCATAGGAGCAGGAAAGCATGGTAGCAGGGTAGGAGCAGGGCCTGTGGCAGAGGACCTCCTCACATCATGGTGATCAGAAACAGAGAGATAACTAGGACCAGGGGCCCACATATAAACCTCCAGAGGCTTCCTTAGTGACCTACTTCCACAAAGTTAGGTCCCACTTCCTAAAGTTCATAGGCTCCCAGGACAGACCACCAGCTGGGGACCAAACATCCAAACATAGGATCCTTGGGAGCCATTTTAGATTTAAACCATAACACCTGGTAAGGGTTTTTGGAGCTATGTTCATCAGGATATTAGTTTGTGTCTTTTCTTGTGCTGTCCTTGTCTGTCCTGGTAAAATTTGTTTTAAAGCATTCCCTCCCCTTTACATTTTTTTGGAAGAGTTTGTGAAGAATTGGTATTTGTTATTTTTAAAATGTTTTATTTATTTATTATTTATTTTTTGCAGTACTAGGGGCTGAACCCAAGGCCTCATTCACATTTTCCATGTGCTCTACCACTGAGCTGGATCCTCCAGCCCATTTTTTATTTCTTATCTTATGACAGGGCCTTACAAAGTTACACAGGTAGCCTCTGGCCTCAAATTTGTAATCCTCCTGACCACGCCTTCCAAGTCTCTGGGATTACAGAAGTGTGCCACCGTGCCCAGTAGTTATTTTGTAAATGTTTGGTAGAATTTGGGTCCTGGGTTTTTCTTCCTTGAGGGACTTTTTATTACTGATTCATTCTCCTTACTTAGCTTTTGTTTTGGAAAGTTTTTCTCTCTCCTTCACTTCTGAAACACAGACTTGCTGGGTGAAGTATTCTTGATTGGCAATATTTTTTCTACTAGCAGTTTGACTATATCATCTCACCCCTTCTGGCCTGCAGACTTCTGCTGAGAAATCCACTGAAAGTCATATTAGCACTGCTGTGTAAGTGATGTGTTTCTTAACTCTTAGAGTTCTTTCTTCATATTGGAAATTTACTAGGTGGATTATTATGTGTCTTAGCTAACTTCTCTTTGTGTTGCATTAGATTGGCAAAATCTGAGATTCTTATACCTGGATATTGTCATTTTTCCTCAGATTAGGGAAGTTTTCAGCCATTAGTTCCTTAAATGTGTTTTCTGCCCCCTCTTTTTCTTCCTTTGTTGTTAGGTGCCGTGGAGTCGTGTTCAACTCATAGCGACCCTCATAGGGTTTTCCATGGCTGACTGTTTCGGGATTGCCTTGGGAGTGGTTTGCCAGGCCCTTCTCCTATTTTTGCGGTGCTGGGAATCGAACTCTGGACCTCAGAGACTGCAGCGCAGCACTCTACCAACTGAGCTAAATCCCAGCCCTTTCTTCCTTATTCTCCTGTCAGTCCTATTATGCATATACAGTGACTTTTTGGAGCTCAAACTGCTCCATGCTCAAACATTTTGGTCCTTGGCCAAGAGTTTTGATAGAATTCTGGTTTTCTGTTTGACCACCTGCTCAGCACTCAACCACCATGCTAAAACCCATATGAGAGGCCATGCTTAGCTGGGATTCTCCTGGGTGGAACAAAGGGAAATAGTGTCGCTCTGTGCATCAATCTCAAGCAGTCAAGGCCTGTCCTGGTGCCCTAGTGCTATGTTCATGATCTCATGGGTATTCTCTCTCTCTCTCTTTTTTTTTTTTTTTTTTTTTTTTGTGTGTGGTACTGTGGGTTGGACCCAGGGCCTCGCGCTTGCATGCTCTGCAAGTGCTGGACCACTGAGCTGTACCCCCCATCCATTTTTTTTTTACATTTTTTTGAGATGGGTTCTCTTGCTAAATTACGCAGACTGCCTCTGGTCTCGAACTTGCAATCCTCCTGCCTCCGCCTCCCAAGCCGCTGGGATTACAGGCATGCGCCACTGCACCTGGCAATCTCATGGGTTTCTTGTTTGTGTCCTCATCCACCTTATTCTCTAGATCTGGTGCCCTATGACTTTTGGATCTTCCCCAAGTCAAAATGACCACGAAAGATAAAAGTTTTGAATCTATCCAGGACATCGAGTCAGCCACGACTGTGCAAGGAAAAGCACTCATGAAAGAGGACTTCCGGAACGGCTTCAGAAAGTGGCCAGGGTGATGGGATGAGTGGGTCTGAAGCCAGGGGGAATGTTTAGAGGGGGATACATGGCCATGTGTCCTTTACTGTAAGACATTTTAAAAAAATTTTAACATTCACTGTACCTTTTGATCAAACCACGCATGCTCTTAGAACTCCATGAAGCCTGTGACAACCCACAAATCTACTGCTATTTTTCAGATGAAGAAGGCAAGGTGGGGGGGGGGGGCAAATGACTTGTCCAAAACCAGATACCAAAGTAGGGAAGGAACAGGAGTTTCTGGAGGCACAGATGAAGTGGCAAGGGAAAAATAAGTCTAAGTAAATACATGCAAATATGTTTCCCTTTCAAAGCAGTTTTTTTCCAGCATGAAAATATTTTAAATATGTCATCTTGAATTTAACTTGGCCAACTTCTTTTGATAGAACATTTGAGAATGTGGAATTTGCTTTAAATATGATTCTCCCGGCCAGGTTAAGACATGATATTGTAGCCCCGAGGGGCCTCATCCCTGGGGAATGAGCCAAATAAGCCAAAATAATGGCAGCTGGAAGCCTGCAATTGACTGTTTGGGCCAGAGCAGTCAATTGGTTGCAGGAGTTTCCCCTTCTTTTTAGGGGCTCTGAAGGTTCATTGTGAAATCTTCTGAAAGGTTACGTGAGTAGGACAAGGTTGGACCTGGATCCCATTAGCTTTGTCTGTTCACGAACCGTGGTTAGGATTAGAGAAGTCATAAATCTTTTTTGGAAATTTTCTACCAGAAGCCCTCCTATCACTCAGCTCTTTCATAAACAGGTTGAGGGACTCCGCCAGTGAAATGGAAAAAATGACCAACTAACATAAGCACAGTGTCTGCCATGCTTTACCTTCAAGTGCTTCTCTACGTAGGCTGCTTTCCAGGCCCTTCTGGCTGCTGCCCCTGCAGACCTCCCCTGGTCCGGTCACTCTGGCCCTTGGGAAGCCTCCCTCATCACTGACCTCCCACCTCTTCCCCTGTTTCGTTTGGGTCGTGGTAGGCGTTGTCCCTAGGTGCTCCGCCATCTTTGTCTGACATTGTTGTTTTCTCCATTTAGACTGTGAAATGTTTCAGAGCTGGGCATGGGATCTCTGACTGTCAACTGCAAAGGTCTGGCCAGGTTGTTGTTGTTGTTAGGTGCTGTCGAGTTGGTATCCGACTCAGAGCGACTCCACGTACAACAGGCGAAACACTATTGTCAGTGCTTCTCTGCTGTTCATAGGGTCTTCAATGGCTGACTGTTTTTTGGGAGTGGGTTGCTAGGTTCTTCTCCCAAGCCTACAGTACCTGGTGTTCCCAGGCGGTCTCCCATCCAAGGACTGACCAGGCCTGGCCGTGCTTAGCATCTGACGTCTGACTGGATCAGAGACCACAGCTGTACAGCTGCAGGCTGGCCTGGCCACAGCAGGCCCTTACCATGAGCTGGCCCATCTTGTACTGTTCTCACAAGGCTGTGAACTTACTGAGTGGAAGTTCACGTTCCGGCCATCTCCACCCTCAGGGAAGCTGGGAAGTGAGTTCCCAGCTTGCGTTGCCCTTGAATCTATGGGCAGTGTCTAGCAGGTAGAAGATGCTCAGTGACCCATGACTGGAGGAGTGAACTCCACAGAGCAGTGGAGAGGCCGCTCTGGTCACAGCAGGGCTCAGATGAAAAGCACCCAGAGCAAGGGCGCCTGTCACTGAGGGAGAAGAGACGGGCCCAGGGTCCTCCAGGGCCTGCAAGCACTGTCGTGGCCACGCCTTAGTGGGAGTCCAAAGGCTGGAGAGGCTCAGGGCTAGCATTGGGGGTGCAACTGACCACACCTGAAGCTTACCAGAGCTTTTGGGGATTTGGTGCCCTTCACTGGAGAAGAGGGCCTGGGAAAGCTGGGCATAAGGAAACGCATAGTCATGTTAGTGAGGCTGGCATTGTGTTTCTGGACCAGGGACCCATTGATCAACCAGGGACCACTTTTGTACATGTCACCTGAAAACTTGCAGACTTCGTGCCTCTCTCTCATATGCATC
This sequence comes from Pedetes capensis, assembly GCA_007922755.1. NCBI lineage: Eukaryota > Metazoa > Chordata > Mammalia > Rodentia > Pedetidae > Pedetes > Pedetes capensis. The sequence goes on along the minus strand of VMDO01010022.1, from coordinate 41,565 downwards.
TGATGCGTTTATTTCGAGTGTGATGGGCCCTCCACAGTGCTGTGCCAGCCATTCAGAGGAGGGGAAGCCCCATTCCCTCTCTGGGCTCCCCTGTGGCTCAGTGGCGCCCCTATCCCATGGCAGTGGCTCCACATAAGGGAGGGGACTGCAGTGCACAGAGGACCATTGCAAGACCATGTGCTTCCTGCAGGAGGACCCAGGGCGTGAGGCCGGCAGAGGCCAGACCTGGCGGGAGGCGCTCATGACAGGCCTTGTAGGGGAGGTGGAGGCAAGAGCAGGAAGTCCCAAGCAGGAGAGCCTGAGGACAGAGCGGAGGGCCAGGTTCCGGTCACGTGGCACCATCTTGGGCTGAGGAGGTGGAGCCGGGGCCTCAGGACTGCTGTTCCCAGGGTTCTCTGCCTCGGTTCCACTCCTTTGTTACCCCAGCCACTGCTGTCCCTCCAAGCCCACTCTGTCCTCAGCAGCTGGTGTGGGAGCCCTGGGTGTGCAGGGGGAGGCCCAGGCAGATGGGAGACCAGCTTGAGCCAAGTCACCAGTGTGGGAGAGCGAGGCAGGTTAAAGGGGTGGGACGTGGGCTGCCAGCTGCTGAGACCACAGCAACTCGGCATCCAAGGCAGCGAGAGAGGGGCAAGTGGAAACCCTGGGTTCAAGGTGAATGCCATGGGTGGGGGTTCTGGGGCTTACCACCCAACCCCAAACCCCATACAACCACCTGACTAAGTCCTGCCACAGGATCTTTACACACCCACCTGGAATGGTGTGTGGGAAACTGTGTGAAGCGCCTGGGCGACATTCATACAGAATTGCCATTCATAACATGGGAAAACCCACACAGGCCACCAAGGAAAATCCTCCAGCAGACGAGCAGAGCTGGACCCTGCAGCTGGAACATCCTAGAATGGTGGCAACAATGCAGGGCAAAGGGAGGCATCCTGTGGTGAGGTCACCCAGGTGCCTGTCGCTGTCCCTTGGGTTAAATTTCTCTCCACTCTTGCACTCTTCATGCCTAGCCTTCTAGAGAAGTCACTTCCACTCGGGCTTGGCCAACCCTCGCGAGAGGAGTACGTTCTCAATACCAGAGGGTCCCTCCATGTGGCTCTGATTTATGCTGACACCGTCAAGTTGAAAAATATATATCGTATGATTTCCACGGGAAATCAATGTGACAATATCTTTGCTCCCCACCCAGCCCTTCTTGTGAAAAGCAATCTTGAGGACGCACCAGAAAGGTTGTTGCTGTTAGGTGCCCTTGAGTCGGTATCCGACTCATAGCAACCCTACGTACAACACGGGAAACACTATTGTCAGTGTTTCTCTGCTGTTCATAGGGTTTTCGATGGCAGTGCATGGACACTGTTTTTTTTTTTTTTCCTTCTGTTTCAGTTTTTCCATTTTCTTCTTCAGAACAGGGAGGGTATTGAAATATTTACAAGATCATCATTGGCCAGCCGGTGGTGAATATTGCCTGCTCTCCAGTAGACTGCAGCCGTATCTACACACTGTCACGTAGTAGGAGGGAAAATGAAAGAGAAACAAAGTCTACCAATATTGGCTTTTTGATGCTGAAGACAAAATCCCTAGATTTCAACATTGTAAGTGTTTATCTAGACGTTTGTGTTACAGGTAAAACTACTTAGAAGAGCAGTCGGCAGGGCTGAGTGTGTTTGCGTACACAGAAAATCACTTTGTGAACATTTTCTACTTTCAGATAGCAGAGGTGAACGTAATGGTGCGGCTGGTGTTTTCAGTTTCTGTTCAAATGTCCTGGATGGCAGAGATACTCAGAATTGCTGAGGGCGTAAGGGACTTTGAAAGTTTATTCAAATGTGAGCTACCACTTCGGATGATTGCAGTCCACAGTCGGAGCTTTAGAGGGGAGCTTCCTGTCTGTCTAAGGCATTATGCAAATATTTGACTGATAGTGAATACATTTGGATTCTTGTCCCTTATTTTATAATAGTCGCATACGAAAACAGGCATCTCTGGCAGAAGTCTGCTCATAAACTTCGCTTTCCTTAACATATTTTAAAGGCAAATCGTTTTGGTATTGTGGTCTGCTGCAGACACCATTTGTAGCTTGGCCAGGATATGATTTGAGAACTACAAAGCTCTCTAGGTATTACATCCGTATATAAACCATGTGTTCGAAAGATATAAATTCAGTCTTGAAATATTTGTTAGACTTCCCTTAGCTTTCAATCTGTGCCAAACATGTGCTCTGGTGACAGATGTGGTCATGTGAGCCCTGAATGAAACACTTTCTTGTGTGTAGACTTTGTCTTCTTGCAGTTGGGGCCGAGAAGCTGGGCAATTAAGAGGATCCGATTGCTAAGAGGTGTGTTCTTCTCCCAGCAGAATATTCTTTCCTCTCCTTCGAATATGTCACCAGGTTCTCTGGTCTCAGGTTCTGTGCCATAGAAAACATCATTGTTTATACTGTGAATGGACGTGGGGTAATTAAGTCTGAGGCATTCTCACATCAACTTTGCATTCGGAAACTAGAACATTTGCCTATGAAATTATTGAAGTTTTTGGCTTTGTGGGCCTGTATTTTATTTATTTAATTTAATTTTATTTTATTTTATTTTATTTGTGGGCCTGGATCTGGGGCTATTGAATGAAACAAGACTGCTAGTTTCATCTGGACTCAGAGAAATAGGGAAAATATTATTTTTTAGGGTAGCCATTTCCCAATATTGCATGGGATGTACTTACACTAAAAAATGTTTGTCTGAAATTCAGATTTAAAGGAAGCCAGATCTTAGCGGAGGAGCACTGATGATAGTGCTGGGCATGGCACAGTGTCAGGGAGTGTTTCAATCTGTTGTATGTCGGGTCGCTGTGAGTCAGACCCGACTGGACGGCACCTAACAGCAACAACAAATCTGATGAGTTCACTGGGTCTGAATTTATTGCTCTGTCTCATAAACAGTGGCTGTCAGAGAAAGCTCCTTAGCTGGAGGCTGGCTGGGTTTAGAAGGGCGTGCAGCACAGAGACAGAGGAGCTCTCAGTCCAGCCTTCTGGCAGAGCATGGGGTGCTCTCGCCACCCAGCAGGAAAGCAGACGCAGCACATCATGACTCCTCCGATTGCTCTCGCTTTTATCCCTCCCTATGGACATCCATGCCTGCAGCCATAGCCCTGTGGCATCCGATCCCGTCAGATCTTGGAAGCTAAGCAGGGTCGGGCCTGGTTAGTACCTGGATGGGAGACCGCCTGGGAACACCAGAAGCTGTAGGCTTGGGAGAAGGACCTGGCAACCCCCTCCCAAAAATCAATCTGCCATTGAAATCCCTATGCACAGCAGAGAAGCACTGACAATAGTGTTTCCCCTGTGGTTCAGAGGGTCGCTATGAGTTGGATACGGACTTGACGGCACCTAACAACAACAACAATGGACATCCATTGGGGCTGGGATTTAGCTCGCTTGGTAGAGTGCTGCGCTGTAGTCTCTGAGGTCCCGAGTTCGATTCCCAGCACCGCAAAAATGGGAGAAGGACCTGGCAACCCACTCCCAAGGCAATCCCAAAACAGCCATTGAAAACCCTATGAGGGTCGCTATGAGTCAAATACCGACTCGACGGCACCTAACAACAACAACGACAACAACATGGACATCCATTTCCCCATGTTCCCCCTTCGCGCTATTTGCTTCCACGTATGTGGGCACAGAGGGGACAGGAGGGGTCCCACTCAGGGTGTCCCTAGCCGCACTTGTTGAAGAAGCCTGCTTCTCTTCCCCCACGCCCACGTATTCAAGTCGTGTATGACCGCAGCCTTTGCAGAGGCCTCCCTGGAGCCGCTCAGCTCCCTGGGCTCCACGGGCTCGGCGCGCTCCATGTGGGGACCCTGTGGCCTCCTTCGCTGGGGTGACGCTCCCTGCAGGCAGAATCTGGTTCAGGGTAAGGGAGGAGCAGTGCTCGAGCTTCTTCCTCTGCTTGCTCCTGCCTGTGATGCTGCCTTCTCACCGAGGGCTAAGCCAAAGCCCCTGGCACACCGTCTCTTCTGATTTCCTCGACTACTCGCAGTGTTAAGCCCTGGGTGCTCCACTGGACTCCAGCAGCCTAACACTGGTGGAAGGGAGAGCTTGAAGCTGTCCCCAACTCAGGGGAACCTGAAGGGCTGTTAGCCTATGCCACCTGCACCCCACTTCTGAATGGAAGGAGAGAGTCACCCCCGGATGTGACTCCTAGCCTCCACTCCTCGGTGAGGATTCAAGCGGACCCAGCAGTTGGTTAGTTCAGAACTATCCTTAATGCATAAAGTTTTATATAAATCAGCTAGAAGTTAGTTAGAAAGAAATATTCAAAACAGGGAGTAGACAGAAGCAATTAATCCCCAAGTTAAGAAATCAAAATAAATGATAAAAATATAAAAAAGCTCAACATTAGTGATTAAAATGGACATCAAAACACTAAAGATCTTTTTTCCTTTATAAGTTTTGTCAAATATTGTTTACATGGCTCTCTCTTTATCATGATTGACTACTGAGTTGCCATCTTGCCAGTGCCTGATCACTGGTGATTGAAGGAAAACCAATCGCATTTCAGATCCAGCAAGGGAAGGAAGGAGCCCCACTCACCCCCAATTACTCTAGCCCTGCCCCTAGCATTCCTTAGTGGAGGATTGCCTTGGAAAATTCTACCTCCTCTGGATTCCCCTGTGTCATACTATGTGATCAGAAGCTGAGGGGAGAAAAATAGGATCAAGTTCCAGGCCTTGACGGCCACCTTCTCGCCATGCATGGTCCAGGGCTGATGCGTCCTTGCTGATTTTACAGAGAATTGGAAATCCATGTAGAACAATGAGTACATCATCAGTGTGAATTTGAAACCAAGATAATGACTTTCAGCCCAGACACTCTTGCTCTGATAACCCATCCATTGGCCAGCACAGAATTGAGCTGGCTCCGTGTGCTGTGGGGATGGGTCAGAATAAGCCTGGGTGTTGTTGAGAGGAAATTATTCAAAAGGCTCTTAACGGAACAGCTATCTTTACTTTTTTTGGCTTTCTCTATATATGAAAAAATAAAGAGTTAAGCTGGGTGCTCTGGCACATGCCCTTTAATCCCAGTGATTTGGGAGCTGAGGCAGCAGGATTACAGGTTCCAGATCAGAAGCTCCCTGCATAACTCAGCAAGACCCTGTCTCAAAGGAAGAAATAAAAAGGGCTGGGTGTGCAGCTCAGTGGAGAGCTTGCTTAGCATGAGTGAGGCCCTGGGTTCAACTCCCAGTACTGGAAAAAAAAAAAAGCTTTAAAGACAGGTAAGCATACTGTTTATTTTATTTTTTAGAAAAACAACGTATGAATTCTAATAAAAACTATTAGAAATGTTCCTAGGTCAAATCATATGCCTAATAGCTATTTGCTAAATTGAATGGAATCACAACTTCTCTGAATTTAGGACTCTAATTCTATGTTATGTCTGTAGCTGTACCATCCTGGTGTCCAGTCTCGTCAGATCTCGGAAGCTAAGCAGGATTGAGCCTGGTTAGTCCTTGGATGGGACACCGCCTAGGGAAACCGCCTAGGAACACTGGGTGCTGTAGGTTTGGGAAAAGGACCTAGCAACCCACTCCCGAAACAATCAGCCATTGAAACCCCTATGAATAGCAGAGAAGCACTGACCATAGTGCCAGGCATGGCATAGTGTCCAATAGTGTTTCGTCTGTTGTACGTAGGGTCTCTATGAGTCAGGCCTGACTAGACAGTACCTAACAACAATTCCACATTGTAATAGTTGACTTATCTTATTTGATAATATAAATTAGGATTTCTCATTTGATTTCCCCAAATTCAATGGTCAAAGTGAACAGCTAGAAAATTAAAGGTTGGAAAGCTCATATCAGCATCTATTTCCGGGTTGCCATGCATTATTTAGCCTTGGTCATCAGGACTTTGGAAGACGTCCCCTAACTCTGTAACCCCTGTCTTCACTGTGCTGCAAGCCCCACCTTAATCCTCATCTTTATTGCTTCCCCACCTACTCCAACTGAGTCATAGGAGTCCCTACAACTGAATCTCCAGCAGATAGGAAAAGGAGAAGGGACATGTCTGTCCTGTTGCCTTCTAGAATTCTCTATATATTTCCCTATTAAAAAACATATGGAGTTTCACGTCTAAAGTTCACATTCAAAATGGATTTTCCTTATAAAGAAAATGAAGTGTTATAAATGGTGGCCTGCATTATGCAGATGACACAACTCTGCTGAAAGTGAAGAAGATTTAAAACATTTACTGATGAAGATCAAAGATCATAGCCTTCAATATGGGTTATGACTAAACATCAACAAAACAAAAATCCTTACGAGTGGCTCAGCATGCAACTTCACAATAAGTGGAGAAAAGATTGAGGTTGTCCAAGATTTTGCTTTGCTTGGCTCTATAATCAACACCCGTGGAAGCAGCAGTCAAGAAATCAAAAGACACATTGCTCTAGGAAAAGCTGTGGCAAAAGATCTCTTTAGAGTATTGAAAAGCAAAGATGTCACATTGAAGACGAAGGTGCGTCTGACTCATGCCATGGTATTTTCAGTG
>VMDO01010022.1:0-34928 GCA_007922755.1 Pedetes capensis | reverse complement strand
AATCTGTCCTAGAAGAAGTACAACCAGAGTGCTCCTTGGAAGCAAGAATGGCCAAACTGCGTCTTACATATTTCAGACATGTAGTCAGAAGAGATCAATCCCTGGAGAAGGACACCATGTTTGGGAGAGTGGCAGGTCAACGCAAAAGAGGAAAACCCTCCACCAGATGGATTGACACAGTGTCTGCAACAATGGGCTTAAACATAAATAAGATCATTTGCCTGGCACAGAATTGGCAAGTGTTTCGATCTGCTGTACATAGGGTCGCTATGAGTCGGACTCGACTCGACGGCACCTAACAACAACAAATGGTGGCCTGAGAGTCAAGTACCTTATGAGCAAATAAGCATTTGAGAGCTAGCTTGCAAGAACTCACTGAATCTCTGAGAAATGTATCTCAAATTCCAATAATGAGCCTCTGCTCCCTTTTGGTGTCCCTGCTGGGGTGTAGCTCTCCCTTGGCTAGCAAGGCACTGTATACCCGCAAGAAGAAATATCAGACTACCATGATGACAGTTTCTATTATGGTCCCTTAGTTGCCTGTTCTGATCTTAATTTGGCTCCTCAAGGAAGCTTTCCTGCTGGGCAGATAATGAGGAAAATGCTTTAGATGAAGCCTCTGGTTGACACGGCAGTTCTTTCTCATTAAAAATAAGTCAATTGCAATTCTGGCTCATAAATATGGCTCATGTGGGCTTGGTTCTGAGCATCAGTCTTCAAGAAGCAGACGTTGTGGAGGGAGCTCAAAATCACCTGTCAGAACTTCACAGGTGAAGAAATAAGCCTGAGGCCCCACCCACATCATCAGGCTGTGGAAACTCATAATTCGTTAGATAATATTTCACCGCGCAAGTGCTTGGCCGTGCTTGGGAATGTAGCAAGAAACTTGACTACCAAGATCTCTACCCGTTGGCATTGCCAGTTTTGATTGGAAGGGGGATGATGGAAACAGATGAGAGGATAAATAAATAAAACAAGTTTGGATGGTGATAAGTGCTCTGAAGGAACATGACTGGGCAATGGGCTGGAGAGAAACATGGGCTGGGAGGACAGGACAGAAGAAGGGGCAAAGTTTGAGCTGAGACTTGAAGGAGATAGCTTGGAGGCCACATGCGGGTTGGACAGTAGCATCTTTCCAGCAGAGGGAACAGCAGACACCCGGGGACACAGGGTAGAGCGTAGGTGGACATCTAGATAACGTCAGAGGGTGGTCAGCGTGCCGGCAGCAACGTGAGCAAGATGGCCCTCCTAGAGGTTCCAGAACTCACAGGGTGCAGGAAAGAACTGGAATTTTATTCCAAGTGTTTCCTGGCCAGGGTGATTAGCATAGCAATTGCCCCATTGACGTTCACCATTTATTGCATTATTGCAGTATTGATTATGTGATCTGTGCTCAACACTGCACCATGAACAATCTCATCCGTTCTCCTCTAAGCTTCCTATACTCCGTTCTTGGACAGTGAACTTTTCTAACGGGAGTCACAGTTACCTTGTTTAAAACCCTTAGGGTGGCTGCCCTCGAAATCCAAGCTCTGCCTTGGAAGCCCTGGGCCTTCTCTGTCTGCTGTCCTTCTGTGTCTACCTCTGCACTCCAATCATGTCCCCCATTCCAGCCACACTGGTCACTTTTCTGTCCCTGGAACTCAGGAAGCTCCCTACTGCCTCAGGGCCTTCATGCTTCAGTCCTCTTGACGGAAGACCCTACCGGACATCTTTGCTCTTATCAAATGTGTTCCCTCTTTAAGATCAGGGGGAGACCCCGTAGGTGAGGACGGCAAGTTCTCAGCACTGCCCCGCCCTCTCGCAATGCATCGCGCTGAGTTGACACATCAGCGTTAATTTTACAGAGAATTGAAAATCTGCTTAGATCAATTAATGCATCAGTTGTGTGGATTTTAAGCCAAGGCAGTGACAGTGTTTAGTTAAGAAATGGGAGAGTTTTTAGAAGACATAAGAAAGAAAACAAGAAGACATAAGAAAAGAAACAGAACATCCAACTGGAGATGCTGAGTCTGGGCAATGAAAAGAAGGTTCTGTCCTGTCCAAGTGGTTGCCTGGCCCCCGGCCTAAAGCCGGTGGAGGCATTGACCAGACATGGATGACAGACAATGTCTTGGTTTTGGGCTGGAAGATGGACATGAAAAGAACACTGTTTAGACATGTTGAATTTGAGCTGGTCATGGTGAGAAGACATTGAAACGAACACGTCCAGGGGGCATTACAGTTCAAGCTGCGCCTGAGTGAAATGGCCAGATGGGAAAATACTGATTCAGGAGACATCAGCTTACAAATGAATGCATTCTCAGGGAACAGTAAGAGTGGAGAGGACGGAGGCCCAGAGCTGAGGCCTGGGGGATGGTCAGGAGGAGGACATGAGATCTGGTAAGAGAAATGGAAGAAAACCAGAGCCGGCGAATGCTGTCGATCAGGTGTGTCTGTTGGCAGAGGTGGTCAAAATGCCAAATGAAGAAGCAGCTGGGGTGGCAGAGGGCACGCTTAGCTAGAGCAGAGCTTGAGTGGATGAGGGTGACTTTCTTATTGTCATTTAATTCACTTAGTACTTTATAAGACCGAGGGGACTAAGGTTCTATTCTTGTCCTGCATTGTTAAGGTCCAAACATTGTTCCTGGGGCATAAGTTTGAACAATTAGTTCTGTTTTTCTCTCTACGTCATTTCTTGCACAGTAAACAGAAGAATTCTGACGTCCTCATTCCTTACTTCAAGAGTATTACACATAGCCGGGTGTGGTGGCGCACACCTGTAATCCCAGCAGCTTGGGAGGCAGAGGCAGGAGGATTGCAAGTTCAAGACCAGAGGCAGTCTGCGTAACTTAGTGAGACCCTGTCTCAAAATGTAAAAAAAAATGGGCTGGGGGCGCAGCTCAGTGGTCCAGCACTTGCAAAGCATGCAGGCGCAAGGCCCTGGGTTCAACCCCCAGCACCACCAAAAAAAAAAAAAAAAAAAAAGAGTATACGCATGTACAGCCTGTCTTTGTCTCTCCAAGGGATTAAAGCATTCGAAATGCAAAGCATTTGGATTTGCTATTAATTCTGACATTTATTATTGGGCAACTTGGAGGAAAACTTCCCCAACTCTGGAGTTGAGTCTCAATGTATAACATTGGATTTGTATTAACTGCCACTGACCAGTAAAAGGGTATATAAATATAAATTAATGTTGGTGCCACAGGCAGGAAAAGTTATCTTTGTGCATAGTGGAGACAGCTAGTGCTCGGGTATGAATCCATTTGAAACATTTACGGGAAGCTATAACTAGCTTTATTTGAATTTCAAAATGACATATAAAACATCTTTTCAGAATTGCGATTGTTTCATAGTACTTGATTGCTTTCATTTCCAAATGGGCCCTGTCCTCTGGCATGCCCAAGGCTGTGTAGCTGTCATGCCAGGAACACTGTTGGTTTGTCATCACGAATCCAAATGATTGATATTTTTAAGCTTATTTGTTCCACAATAAAAGTAATATGTGGTGATTATGGAAAAATCAGAAATATACAAATGTAGAGAAGAAAAACATCGTGAATTCATAGCCTCAATGCTCAGAGAAATCCAGCCAGTGCATTTTGGTTTGTTTCTTTCTAAACACCGATCTAAAAAGCCAACAAGCTGAACTAAATGGCACTTTTGTGACATTTTGGTACACTTTTGCTTCCGTGATCTAGCTTGAGCCCCTCACTGGCTCTCTGGGGGGAGGGGGGGAGTCCACAGGCTCACTCTGCTCAGAAAGGATCTGAGTACCAAGGATCAAGAAACTCACCCAGGATCACATTTGGTGTGGCATGCAGTAGACAGAAGACATGTTTTCTAACTAAATCCTGTGGCTCCCTCCTCTCTACAAGCTTGCATCTTGACAATGTAGCTGCCCAGGGAAGATGGCTGCAGTCTTAGGCTTTGCCTGGGTTCTGTTTTAGCACGGTTTTATCAGTGTGCTATGCAACAGTCACACCAGTCACACGGTGGCACCTCCACACACTAAGTGGCAATTCTCCCTGTCACTTCTCTCCTATCCCAGAGCCTAAAACCCATAATGACACTTACCTTTTCATCTTGGCCTCTCTCTCTCTCTCTCTCTCTCTCTCTCTCTCTCTTTCTTTCGTGGTACTAGGGGTTGAACCCAGGGACTCGTGCTTGCATGCTTTGTAAATGCTGGACCACTGAGCTGCACCCCCAGCCCATTTTTTTTACTTTTTTCTTTTTCTTTTTATTTTCTTTCCTTTTCTTTTTTTTTTTTTTTTTTTTTTTCTTTTTTTTTTTTTTTTTTTTTTTTTTTTTTTTTTTGAGACAGGGTCTCGCTAAGTTACACAGACTGCCTCTGGTCTCGAACTTGGGAGCCTCCTGCCTCCGCCTCCCAAGCTGCTGGGATTACAGGCGTGCACCATCGTGCCCAGCCATCTTGGCTTGTTTCTATGTTCTCCAGAGTGCCCTGGAGTACTCTGAAGGGGCTTCCACCTGATTCAGGATCAGCTTTTTTCACATGCCTCCACTTTTCTGAAACTTTGGGAAACCTTGTCAACCAACCACTCTGTGCTTGACTATACTTCCTACACCATTTCTTCCATCTAAATCAATAGTGACATTGGAAGAAAGGCAATTAGAATATTGAAAACCCTGATTTCCTGCTAGCTTCTGCTCCATGACAGCTGGCCCTGTCTGAGACTTTTGATACTAAACTGCTCCAGAATGGCATGATCATTCTTGCAACATTCAGATTAAATTAAAAATAATTTGCTGGTGTGGGGCACATGCCTGTAATCCCAGTTACTCAGGAGACTAAAGGAGGAGGATCACAGGTTCCAGACCAGAGACAACTTGCACAATTTAGTGAAATCCTGTCTCAAAATAAAAATTAAAAAAAAAAAAGCAAAGAAAAAGGCTGGGAATGTAGCTCAGTGGTAGAGCACTTGCCCAGTGAAAGACCCTGAGTTCAATCCCATACCACAGAGTTTTTAAAAATTATTACCAATGGATTATATTTTTAGAACAATTTTTAGATTTATAGAAACTGCTGTAAGTAGCTCCTAGATATTCCATGGGCTGGGATTTAGCTCAGTGGGTAGAGCCCTGCTCTGCAGTCTCTGAGGTCCCAAGTTGAATTCCCAGCACCGCAAAAATGGGAGAAGGACCTGGTAATCCACTCCCGAGGCAGTCCCGAAACAGTCAGCCACTGAAAACCCTATAAGGGTAACTATGCGTTGGATTCGACTCAATGGCACCTAACAACAACAACAAGGTATCCCATTTCTCCTACTCTTGACATCTTACATGAGTTGTGCACATTTGCTATAACTAACAAAGAAATGTTGATGTAATATTTTAAATTAGGCTCACCTGGGTTCATGTCTCTTTGGTTTTCACCCCAGATGCTTTTCCTATGCCTCAGGTCCATGCAGGACCCCACACTGCATTTGGCGCCGTGTCTTCTTGTGCTCCTCGTAGCTGTGGTAGTACCTCAGACTCTTCTGGTTTCTCATGATGCTGACAGTCTAGGAGAGTAGTGCTCAGGTATATTTGAGGACACTCCCCTTCGGGGATTCATCGCATGGTTTGACTAGGGTGAAGGATTTTGATGAGAAAGACCATGGGTGTGTCATTCTCTTCAGACCATACACGTGACTCCTCCCTGCGGAGGTTGGCCTTGATCACCTGGCTGGCGTAGACCTTATCAGGTTTCTCTGTTGGGAAATGCCCCTTTTAGATTAACTCTTGCCTTTGATTCTTTTGAAGATCCCTGAGCCGTGTTATTTTAAAATTGCATCACTAATTTCCACATAGGGAATGTGCAGGTGGGATGAAAGAATGGTATTGGCCAGATGTGTGGCATGTGCCTGGAATGTCAGTGAAGTCACTGAGGAGGCTGAGGCAGGAGGCTGAGGCAGGAAGATTGAAGATTCAAGGTCGGAGGCAACTTGAACAACTTAGTAAGATGCCGTCACAAAAATATAAAAAGGAAGGTCTGGGAATGCAGGTTAGTGGTAGAGTACTTGCCTAATGCTAGTAAGGCCCTAGTACTGTGGTACACAAAACAGAGAAAGAAAGAAAAGAAAAAAGAAAAGAAAGGAAGGAAGGGGAGAGAGAAAAAAGGAAAAGAAAAGAAAAGAAAGAAGGAAGAGAAGAGAAGAGAAAAAAGAAAAAAGAAAGATGATGGTATCTGGTTGAGGTTGAAGGTGTAAATCTGAACCAAAGTAGTAGTTTTGGCTTTATGTTGTTGTTGTTGTTGGGTGCAGTCAAGTCAGTGTCCAAGTCACAGCGACCCTACATACAACAGGCGAAACACTATTGTGCTTCTCTGCTGTTCATAGGGTTTTCAATGGCGGACTGATTTTTGGGAGTGGGTTGCCGGGTCCTTCTCCCAAGCCTACAGCACCTGGTGTTCCCAGGCGGTCTCCCATCCAAGTACTAACCAGGCCCAACCCTGCTTAGCTTCCGAGATCCAACAGGATCAGACACCACAGTGCTATGGCTGCAGGCCTTTGTCTTTATGGGAGCCTCAAAACCATGTTACGCTGAAACAGGTTGCTGCTTAGTCAATTCTGTATGATTTTATCTGGGTCTTGAATATTTGGGGCTAATAAAAATGCGGTATGCGTTTCTGAGGGCTTGATCCTGATTGCTTTTCTGCATTTCATGACGGCCTCCTTAACTTTTTTTCCTACTTGATTTTCAAAAGAGTTTTTATTTCAGTTCTACTTTTGGTGTCTCCGATTGATTCTCTCATCTTAAGGTCAGGTCGCTGTTGACAATGATTTTCCCTCTGAAGCAGACTCCAGGCAGGATGCTTAGTTTTCTCCTGACTAAGTAATCTCATCAGAGTTTGGCTACTCGGTGCCCATTGGGTAGCTCGGTTGGACACTCACTGACACCTGAACGCCCACATTTTCTGTTACCAGGATGTACTTCTGATTTTTGTACCAATAGTTATACAAACGCTGCTGCGAGTCCTAGAAACGTGGACACCTGTTGGGATATTGGTTTCATGCCTTACGCTCTTTGAAGGCCCCTTACTGCATTGCCTCATTGCAGATCCTTAATCCTGTGAGACCCGTAATGGGGGAGAGAAAGGGACCATAAGGTTCCCATTGTGCACAGGTGAAGTCGGGTGCAGGCAGTGACCAGAGGCAGTGAGTGAAGGAGGAGTCGGGACCTGGGTCAGGTCTTGTGCCTCCCCAATGGTCCTTGCTCACTGTGTGTGCCTTTTTTTTTCTTCTCCTTCAGTACTTGGGAGTTGAACCCAGGACCTCACGCATACTGTGCAAGTGCTCTACCACTGCGCTACACCCTCCGCTCTTTTGCAAAATGTTTTGAGTCAGGGTCTTGCTACGTTATGCAGGCTCCCTCTGGTCTCAAACTTGGGCTCCTCCTGCCTCCACCTCTAGAGTAGCTGGGATTCCAGGCGTGCCCCACCCACCGCTCCGTGCCCACCCCACTTGTGTGTCTTACAGCTGGGGTGGCAGTCTCCATGTCTGGGAACTGACGCCTTGCTTGGGTATCAGTGTGTTGTGACCTTCGCTTCCCGCCCACCATGTTCCCTTCCTTAGTGCACCAAGGTGGAGCTGGCCAGGCTGGGATGGCACGGGGCTCATGTAGCAGCCAGGTTCTGGGTGACTTACGCTGAGGGGTCTGGGTCACTTTGGAGAGTGTCTTCTTTGCTAGCTTTTCTACGATCTTCAAAGCCATCATTTAAAAAATTCGTACCTGAGTAACTGGGCCCACAGCTTCCCTCTCAGCCAGCCTTCATAAGGTCTGACGATGACAAATCCAGAAGAAGAGACAAGCAAAGCCGGCATAGTCACCCTACGGGAAAGCAGAGCTGGTCAGCACAGAAGATAGTTGAGTTAGGAATCAAAATATCTACTATGCTTTTTTTCCACATTGCAAGCAGTGTTACCCAACAGCAACAAAGCTGGAGGTTCCTTCCCAGTATAAGCTGTCCACATTTCTTATTTAGATAACAGTGAGTTTTATCAGTGCCCAAATATATATTATGAAAAACAAAATGCATGCAAACCGTATATTTTATAAGGTCATATTTTTTAATGTATGCATCATTCAAGACCTGCTTTTATGGTTTGTCAACAAGATCACCCCATAAAGTCCATTCTGATATCTCACAGCTGTGCATAATTTATTCTGTCTATTCATGCAGCACAAATAAAATTTTTATTTGCATCATCTAAAAGAAATACTAGTGTATAAATACATAAGCAAAGCTCATAAGAAACAGCCCTCTCACTTTGGATACTGCTGAAGAGCTATTGTGCAACCAATTAAAAAGCTGAGAGATGGCTTCATTATCCGTGTACACAGACAATAAATACCCTGCTCAGCAAACAGGGCAGTTACTCAACTTCTTAAAAGGGTTGCACAACATCCCACAAGTGTTGGCACAGTGTGCCTTCAGATTCTCCCAGGAATCTTTAGAAATAAAGCCTCTTCGAGGAAGACATATGAGCCAGAAAGGGCTTCTTTTGGATTTAGAGCCTGGGCTATGTAGGTGAAAAGAGACTGCTCAGTGATGCTAGTAGTTTGTTCTCCGGAAACGAAACATCTGTGTTTTTCTCTGCCACTAACAGCTTTGGAAGAACTGGCCCTGAGGACTCCGAATGTTCTTGACATTCCGTTTGTGCAGACTTGCCTGGTCCTATAAGACAGCCCACTGAGACATCCCTGTTGTTAGGTGCCATGGAGTCAGACCCAATTCATAACGACCCTGTATACAGCAGAACGAAATACTCCCCCACACTGTACCATACACACGATCTTTTTATGTTGAAGCCCATTGTTGAAGCCACTGTGTCAGTCCATGTAGTTGAGGGTCTTCCTTTTTTACATTGACCTGCCACTCTCCCAAACATGATGTCTTTCTCCAGGGATTGGTCCTTCCTGACAACATGTCCAAAATACATAAGACACAGTCTAGCCATCCTTGCTTCCAAGGGAGACTCTGGTTGTACTTCTTCTAGGATGAATCTATTGGTTCTTTTGGCAGTCCGCAGTATATTCAGTATTTGTTTCCAGCACCATAATTCAAAAGGCTCAATTCCTCTCCTGTCTCCCTTACTGACTGCCCAGCTTTCATAAGCATATGATGCAACTGAAAATACCATGGCATGACTCAGGCGCACCTTCATCATCAATGTGACATCTTTTCAACACTTTAAAGAAGTCTTTTACAAGAGCTTTTTCCAGTACAATATATCTTTTTGATTTCTTGACTGCTGCTTCATGGGTATTGATTGTAGAACCAAGTAAAACAAAATCTTGAACAAGCTCAGTCTTTTCTCCATTTATCATGAAGTGGTATGGATTTTTGTTTTCTTGGTGTTGAAGTGCAACCCACATTGAAGACTGTATTCTTTGATCTTCATCAGTAAATGTTTCAAATCCTCTTCACTTTTGGCAAGCAGAGTTGTATCATCTGCACAATGCAGATTGTTAATGAGTCTTTCTCCAATCCCGATGCCATGTTCTTCTTCATTAAGTCCAACTTCTTGGATTATTTTCTCAGCAAAGGTATGGTGAAAGGTTACAGCCCTGATATGCACATTTCCTGACTTTAAGCCAAGCTGTGTTTCCTCATTTTGTTCAAATGACTGCCTCCTGGTGCGAGTACAGATTCCTCATGATACAATTAAGTGTTCTGGTATTCCCATTCTTTGCAATGCTATCCACAGTTTGTTGTGATCCACACAGTCAAATGCTTCTGCAGAGTCAATAAAACATAGGCATCTTTCTAGTATTCTCTCCTTCCGGCTGATGTCCATCTGACGTCAGCAGTGATGTCCCTGGTTCCGTGCCCTCTTCTGCATCTGGCTTGATTTTCTAGCAGTTTCTTGTCTATATACTGCTGCAGTTGCTTTTGAATGATCTTTAGCAAAATTTACTTGTGTGTGATATTAATGATATCATTCAATAATTTCAGCATTTGGTTGGATCACCTTTCCTGGGAATAGGCACAGATATGGATCTCTTCTAGTCAGTTGGCCAGGTAGCTGTTTTCCAAATCTCTTGACATAAACAAATTAGCATCTCCAGTGCTGCACCTGTTTGTTAAAACATCTCTATTGGTATTCCATCAATTTCTGGAGCTTTGTGTTTCCCCAATCCCTTCAAGGCAGCTTCCACTTCTTCCTTCAGTATCGCTGGTCTCTGATCATCTGCAACTTTTTGAAATGGTTGATCATCCACCAATTCTTTTTGGTGTAATGACTCTGTATACTCCTTCCTTCTTCTTTTAATGTTTCCTGTGTTTAACGTTTGCCCTGTAGAATCCTTCACTATTGCCACTCTAGGCTTGAATTTTGTCTTCAATTCCTTAAGCTTGAGAAACACAGAGCGTGTTCTTCCCTTTTGGTTTTCTGTCTCTAGCTCTTTCCACGTGTCATTATAATATTTGATTTTGTCTTCTTGAGCTGACTTTTGAAATGTTCTGTTTAGTTCTTTAACCTTGTCATGTCTTCTGTTTACTTTAGGTGCTCTACATTCAAGGGCCAGTGTCAGAGTCTTTTTTGACATGTAATTTGATCTTTCCTTTTTTTCCTTTTTCATAGCAGCCCCAGAGTCATGTGTGGAGTGGCTGTCTGCTCTAGTTCCCTTGCTGGCAGGGTGCATGCTGATGGCTTGACAGGAGACCTGGGTGGCATGCACCCTCTCCTTCCATGTGAGTCAGCTTCTTAGGCAAGCTCCAGTAGATACAAAGACCTTCCCTCCAAGTAGCTGAGGCTGGGGGGAAAATCTTTTAGGCCTCTCAGTACTATGACTAGACTTCACACAGAAACTTCCTGACTTCCCCTTGCTGCAGCTGGGTGGTGAAGAATGGACGAGGCCAGTGGCAGACCTCCCTTTGCCCAATCTAACAGGCGATTGGACAACTGCATTCACTGTTAACTAATTTAACAAAGTTACTTGTGTTGTCAATTTCACTCAGCCCTGCAGGAGCACCTTATTATCCCAGGAGTTCGTTTATGTGAAGGAAATGTTAAGATGCGTATAGCCACTTTCTTGACAGCTGTTCCTCACTTTTTGAAGGGTGCCACAATGGCCTTGGTAACTCTCCAGACATGGCGCACGCAGTCGTCAGTGGTTGGGTGGGGGAAGTCTAGATTGATCTTCACAGTTCATCCCATGATTATGGGTATTCCAAAATGTCCTTCACCCAGTTCAGGTATCACACCAGCTGTCTTATAAGTGCAGTTCATTGCCCTTTGCACGCTGTTGTCTAACAGCAGGAGTTGCATAACTGGGTCAGAATCCGCTCTAACATGGGAATCCCATGGGGTCCTGAGCAAGAGACTCAGATGTTGGCAACACTTTGAGAATGAAGGGATGGCACCGATGCCAGCTGGGGCTGAGCTGTACTTGGCACACCCATCCCATGGATCATTTCCTGGGCTTGCCACATGCTGCCTATTTCAGGGAAATGACAGCATTCACCCTCTCTTGGCTGATGTGATCTTCCTGGGGCTCCATGGGAGTTGGAAGGGTTTTCATCTTCAGATCTAAGCTCATGTGCTCCCCAACCCCGACAACAACCACCAAAGGCTTTCATGGCTTATCTGTCAAGAGTGCCATTCCCTGTCATTCTCCTGTCACTCTGTTTTTCTTACTAATTATTTATATCTTGAAGTAATGTTGGATTTTCAGGAGAGTTTCAAGTAAAGCACAGAGCTCCCCCCCCCCCAGTCCTGTTCTTTCACAGCCCTAGTTAGCTGCTCTCTGAAATGGCCTGACAGGTTGAGTGTCTCTTATTTGGTCCCTGGTGGCCAGAAGTGTTTCAGATCTTGAACTTCGCAGAACTCGCTTTGATTGTGGAAGAGTTGTGGAATATACAATGAGGTATTGGAAGAATGGGAATCAAGTGTAAAGAATTCTATTTCTCTATCACATAAGTGATCTATACATAACCTTGTATATGTACCTATCCTATTACATTTTTAGCGCGCCTGCGTTTGAGACCCATCTCAAGAAGTCAGGTGTGGAACTTTGCACTTCTGATGTCCTGTTGGACTCACAAAGTTCCCTATTTGGGGTCATTTCAGATCTCAGATTTCAGATGTTCAGATTAGCAACACTCAACCCGCGCATCCCAGAGTAAGAATGTCCGTCATAGGGCAGCGTCATCTGTCCCCTGTCTGAGAGGCACACAGCCTGCTGTGTCTTCTGGGGTGAAGCTGTGTTGAGGAGATGAGGGTGACCGTGGTGTGGACAGAAGGGACCGGCCCCTGGGGTGCCTGAAGCCGACAGGATGGGCTCTTACAAGGGCGCCTAGGGTCTGGAGCACCTCAGACTTGTTTGCTACGAGGAGGGAGTTGGCCAATGCCTGGGGAGTGAGGGAATAAAGAAACAAGTGCTTGACAGCGGGCCGGGACCTGCCCCTGCCAACCCCTGCCATACTCCCGTTGAGCACGCTGATGGCCACCTCCCAGAACCATGCGATGAGGCTCCTTGACTCGGGGTCTGCAGAAGGACTGCTGATGTCTTCTCTTCCCACAGCGCATTCCTCCTCACTCCAGCCTGCACTCCATGGGTGTCACCACTAGAGGGCGCCCTGTCTGCGGGCACAGCCAGGAACTTCATCTCTTGCTCACAAAGTTCATCATTGAGAATTTGGGTCATCCCCACCTTGAGCACCCCATGCCCTCCCCTCCTTCCTCAGCCTTTGACCACGGTCCTCTCGCTCCCTCCTCCCCATGTGTCCAAGGAACCCAGCTCACCCCTCCACCTTTGGCTATGTCCCCAACTTCCACCCCTGTTCCCTGGGGCCATCCACAGCTGGGAGTTGGGAGTGCTTGAGATCAGATCAAGAATGTTCTGGAGAGGCTAGGTCAGACAGTGAATGCCCCAGTAGTAATCCTTTTGTAACCTGACCATAACCGCAGACTTCCACATCACGGATGATAAAATGGTGTGGATTTAAAAGTAGTTGGGGAATTATAAAATGTCTAGGATTAAAATTTCAATACCGTTTGTGCCCAATAAATGTGAACTCTTTGGTAACTTGAAACTGTGCTATTATGACTCAGGTCTGAAAATCATGAGTCCTGGCTAAAGAAATGGGAATAACACGTGAGGGAATCTGGTCTCATCTCTCACCTCCAAGACTACCCTGTGGTCGCACAAAATAGCGGACATGTGACCTCATAGGCCGGCAGGCCTAGAGAAATCACCGTGTTTGTTAGGAAAGCGATACACAATCCAGAAGAGAAAAAATGTTATCATTTCCATCAGGATTGTTTATGGAAATGGCGCTGAATGGAACCTGTGTTGATATAGCAACCGGTCCACACAGATTGGACCCCAAGAAACAAGAGCTTGTAATAGTTTATTGAATGACTTGATTTTTTTCACATAAACCAGTCTAGTCGGTATGAACTGGCAAATTAATTTTGCCTATAGAATCACTTACTGAAACATATAAAATTAGACTTCGCAAGTACGGAAAGGAGAATTGGCATTGTGTTTAACAGATTTACTGGGACTTAGGTTAATGGATTTAGTCTTAATACAGCTAAAGCCTTGAGACTTTTAATAGAGAGCTGATCTTAAGCAAAGCATTAATTTATCATTTTCAAAAGTCACGGCTCATGCATTTTTGTTGCTTGTTGAAAGACTGAAATATGTGCTTTGACTATGATAATGACCCAGCACGGGTTATAGGTCTGGGATGAAGGAGTGAAATTTATTTTTGTTAAGGTACAATATTTTAATGATTACATTGATAGGGAAGTCATCAGTTTTAACACTTAGCCATGGTTTAGTGGGTTATAATGTTCCTCTGGACTTATTCAACTTCCAAATATTTTCACTGCGTCATTTATGTAATAAACTTCTGATGCCAAACTTTCCAACTAGAATGAAAAACGAGGCTGCTTTTCTTTTGATTCAGGGGTGAGCTTATGGGAGCAGGAAGGAGCTTATGAAGTCTCCAGCGCCTCTTTTCTGAGCGAGGACCTCAGGATCCCGGGAGAGAGCATCCATTCAAAGGTCAGCCGTTGTTATTATTTGTTTGTTTGTTTCCAAGCTTTGCTACTGCTGAAGTTTTTAAATACATTAACTACACTGATATTCTTTTACTCAGGTTTTGCCTTTCTCTGTTTTGGTGCTCAGTTGATTCTTTGGGAATCAAAGCTTTATTTATTTTTTTATTAGTATTTTTTTTGGAGACAGGGTCTTACTTTGTAGCCAGGCTGGCCTGGAACTTGCTATGCAGGCCAGGCTGGCATCCAACTCATGCAGATCTTCCTGCCTCAGCCTCCCAACTGCTGGGATTACAGGTGTGTACCACAGTACCTGACTACGAAAACTTAAACCTTAAGAAGATAAAGTACACACAGTCCAGTTTCAATGTAGCAGATCTGATGAGTGACTCACCATTGCTTGTATTTATGGGAAGTTATTTTCAAGCAAGCACCAGCTATACAACTTCTGCATTCGCTCTACTTGAGTGATGGGTATTTTTTTTGCTTTCAAGTCTATTTAATCAACATTTCATTTTTTTCCGATTAATTACTGCTAGAAATGTTTTCATGCAACTTAAATACATCATAAAGAGTTTTAATACAGTCTATATTTTGTTTACTTTGACCTATTTGATTTGCACTTTCTATCATGTAAAATGCCTGCAGCGGTAGCTCTGTGGCATCCGATCCCGTCAGATCTCAGAAGCTAAGCAGGGTCGGGCCTGGTTAGTACCTGGATGGGAGACCGCCTGGGAACACCAGACGCTGTAGGCTTGGGAGAAGGACCTGGCAACCCCCTCCCAAAAATCAATCTGCCATTGAAAACCCTATGAACAGCAGAGAAGCACTGACAATAGTGTTGCCCCTGTTGTACAGAGGGTCGCTATGAGTCGGATACCGACTCGACGGGCACCTAACAACAACAACATCATGTAAAATGGACTGAGATTTAGCTCAGTTGGTAGAGCACTGCTCTGAAGTCTCTGAGGTCCCGGGTTTGATTCACAGCACCACGAAACTGGGAGAAGGACTTGGCAATCCACTCCCGAGGCAATCCCAAAACAATCAGCCATTAAAAACCCTATGGGGATCGCTATGAGTTGGACACAACTCGAGGGCACCTAACAACAACATCATGTAAAGTAATAATTAAATAATTGAAAAAATAGTGATTAAATGTAGTTTTTCAGTTTTATCTGTCAAGTCAATATGACTTTTCTAAATTTCAGAACTTGTAGAAACAGCTGGGAAATAATACAATCTATGAAATATGAGCCGCTTGGTGAGATAGTACTAATGGCTTCGTCCCTGTCATACGTGAAAGTAATTTTAGGACATTTTTCATGATAGAGAACAGATTGTTTTTAAAGAGCAATTGAGACTGTGAAAATCCTGTGTGGGTTTCTGGAATGGTTGCGATGGCTCATTTTTGTGTGGGGACTGATGGGGTGATTTGCATTCATTCATGTGTTTTCTAGAGAGCTTGCATTTGAGACTGAGTGTTAAGAAAGATGGGTAGTTTGGTTAAAGGAGCCAAATGCCACATTTGCCCTTTTAAAAAGAAAAAAAGTTTCTATTTCATGGAGATTTTTGTGAATTGAATATACAAAGAGTAAGCAAGCCTGAGGATATTGATGATGTTTTCTGGAGGAAAGTCCTAAGGTAGTGAAGCAAATTTCTATTGTACTCATCAGCATTATCAGAAACAATCTGATGGGTGCAGAGAATAGGAATATACTGTTCATTAAAGAACATATGTGCATTTAAAATATTTGTAGGCACTAATACTGTAAAAACATGGAATAAGCTAAGATTTCATGGGTGGTAGAAGCCATTATGGACACTTTTCCTAGGGGTAGAATTACCAGATTTAGCAAATAAAAGTTTAGAATACATGTTTAAATTCAAATTTCAAATACATAATTTTTTAGCATGAATATATCCTACACAATATTTGGAACATGTTGTTAGGTGCTGTCAAGTCAGTATCCGATTCATAGCGACCCTACATACAACCGGCGAAACACTATTGTCAGTGCTTCTCTGCTGTTCACAGGGTTTTCAATGGGGGATTGATTTTTTGGGAGTGGGTTGCCGGATCCTTCTCCCAAGCCTATAGCACCTGGTGTTCCCAGATGGTCTCCCATCTAAGTACTAACCAGGCCCGACCCTGCTTAGCTTCTGAGATCTGATGGGAGCAGACACCACGGTGCTATGGCTGCAAAGCCGTTTGGGACATACTTGTTCTAAAAGTGTCCCAGTGTTAACTGAGCATGCTGCCTTTTACCTGGCAACCCTACCTGGGGGTGGAGATGGGAGTAGGATCAGAGCAATAAAGTGCTGAACTTTGTGGGCTTGCCACTGGTAGGGGCCAGTTCAAGTTTGCTCTGACTTCTGCCCTTGGGTTCATTCTTTGTGCCCCTTGCTGTCCGGCAGACATCAATGACAGGGTATGCTGGAGGAGGAATGGGACCATCCTCTGCCGGCCAGGCTTCCTTACTGCCCCGTGATCTGGGTCATAGATACCATCTTTGTAGAAAACTAGGAAAACCCTTGCTGTTTGCTACAGCTCTCAAGTCCTGTGGGATTCCATTCCAGAATCAGGAGCGTGAGGGAGATGGGCACGGACCTAAAATAAATTACACTAAAATAACTCCACATTACTGGCATTATTTAAGAGAACAGGGAGCTGAATGAGTTAGGAGCACATTTTGGTACAATGCCACGGGGCTCGTCTCAACATGCAGCTATGACATAAACATCATGACTCTATAATTAAAACACATGCTCACATTTAGTGGGTAACTGGCAACACCTTGCATGCGAAAGGATGCGTGCAAATGGTCTGTTAATGTGTGAGCATCAAAATCTTGACAGCTATTGATAACAAGGGCAGATAGATGCACGGGTAGCCAGCACATGCTGTGGCACTAGGGATCTGGCTACCGTTGTCTCTATGTTATGTTCTTGTCATCGACATCGGTCAAGGTTTTATTTTTAAGCTGGCTACAGACAAAGCATATTCTTGTTAATGAATGTTTTTATAGCACAGCTATGCCTGTTGTGGGCTGGGATTTAGCTCAGTTGGTAGAGTGCTGCGCTGCAGTCTCTGAGGTCCTGAGTTCAATTCCCAGCACCACAAAAATGGGAGAAGGACCTGGCAATCCACTCCCAAGGCAATCCCGAAACAGTCAGCCATTGAAAACCCTATGAGGGTTGCTATGAGTCAGATACCAACTCTATGGCACCTAACAATAACAACAACAACATATTGTTGTACAACAAAAAATGGACTTTTACCTTCCTGCCCCCTCCCTCCTTCTGTCCAGCTGGTTTTAAACGGAGCACCCCTGATGTGCCAGGTGCAGGGCCTGTAGCCAATGAAGGCAGAACGTCTCCTTCCCCTGCACCTAACATCCCAGAGAGGGAAATGTAAATAAGACATTCAGATTATGATATGTGTGAAGAAGGAAACAATAGGCTATTCTAGATGCCAGCGGGGGAGAAGCATTTTGATAGACTGGCTAGGAAAGACCTTTCTGAGATTTAAGATGTTCACAATTTTTCACTGAGTTTCAGAGATCCAGGTTGAAAAGAACAGGTGTGTGAACAGCTGGTGTGCAAGGAGCGAGGAGGAGCCTGGTGTGTCCGCAGCACGGGAAATAAGATGGACAGACAGACAGGCTTCGGGTAGTGCAGGAGCAGCAGGGGCCATGATTCACCACTGGGCTCCTTCCAAGCTTGACTTGCCCAGAGGGACACAGCTTCATCCTGAGAGGTGACGTACTGCGGCCCTCTACTCTGATAGTTACATATTTGAATTGTGATTTTATGGGCCTTCCTAAACCATAACCTTAATTTCACATAATGACTCTTCCCCGTGATAGACACGTCCAGTGTTCATAACAGTGAAATGCAGTCCTTATCTGTAGAGAAGCACTGCACCCTACTATAGGGCTTCTGTCTGCCTGGCCATCAGAAGTCCAGTGAGGCAGGACTGCGAGTGTGGACGGGGCATGGTAAGGGGAGAGGACACGAGAGCCTGGGCCCCGGGGCAGTAACATGGAGAAGGGGACCTTAAATTCCAAGCCATGTAGCTCTGCGCTTCCCTCCAGACAAGTTGCCAGAATTGTCTTCCTCAAGCAAGGCTCTGACTCGTCAGCACCGTGCTTGGACCTTCTCAGGGGCCAACTTCGTGTCCTGTAGGCTTGTCAGAGAAGTCACACCTTTGCGAGGCTCGCTGTCACTAACCACTGCCCTGGCCACCAGCCCAGGGCCACCACCGGCCCCTGCCAGCCTCATGTTCTGCCCCCCACACCATGCCTGCACAGGCTCTCTGTCCTCCTGTGAGGCCACCCTTGTGACCCACAGGCTGAGCTGATCACTTGTCCCAGCCCTGATGGCTGCACCTCACCTCACACATGGGACCCAGAAGGAGCCCAGGACAGCGGAGAGGAGACTGGCACAGCCTCAGGAGGAAGGGAGGGGCCACCCCGGCCTGGCTTGTGGACAGTAGCGAGAATGGGCCAGACCCGGGAGGGCCTAAGGGACGGGCAGTGGAACTTGGCAGTGGATTAGCAACGTGAAGAACAAACCCTGTGTTTGGGCCCTGGTGGCATAGGTGGGAGGGGCCTCCCCCATACGTGTTCCCATAGATACAGGCCCCTGCTTAATGTGGTTTTCACTGGCTCATTAACTTGCTGGTTCTCAGTCTGGCTGCATGTTAGAACCTCCTGGAAACTTTAAAATAGCAGTGTTCGGTAGCTGGTGTTTGAGAATTAATTTAATTGGCCTAGGGGAAGGCCCAGGTATTTTCCTTTAAAAATATGCCCCCCTGGGGTGATTTTAAGGAGCACTAATGGTTAGAAGCTCTTGAGGAAAGGGAGATTGCGGCCTCCTCTGAGCGCCTGTTGGCGTGACCCAGGGATTTAGACAAAGGCCCCTTCCTTGTCCCTCTGCTGCCTCAGCCTCCTGAGTAGCCGGATGACAGGTGCCCCCCACAGAGCCTGGGTTCATGTGGTTTTGATGCTTGTTTTTTGTTCCTTTTCCTGGGTTTGTGCCTTCGCCATGGCTGTCCTCTGAGTCACTTTACAGGCCCACTTTGGACCAAGGTCCCTGCCGGCATGTCCCAGGGGCTCACAGGAAGCAACCAGAGCTACTGCACACAGGTCCTTCCAGGTCTGACACGCTGTGTCAGGCATGCTGCATGCCATGCCTTCCACACGGGCTGTATGTCTATCAGCTCAGAATCCACCTCAGAATCCATCTGGCTGGAAGTTCTTATTTATTTCTAATGCACTACAGCTGGGATTTAGCTCAGTTGGTAGGGCGTCGCTCCACAGTCACTGAGGTCCCAAGTTCGATTCCCAGCACTGCAAAAATGGGAGAAGGCCGTGGCAATCCACTCCCAAGGCAATCCTGAAATAATCAGCCATTGAAAACCCTATGAGGGTCACTAGGAGTCGGACTCGACTCGATGGCACCTAACAACAACAACACGCCCCAGCGTGGGCTGGAATTTAGCTCAGTTGGTAGAGCACTGCTGTGCAGTCTCTGAGGTCCTGAGTTCAATTCCGAGCACCGCAAAAATGGGAGAAGGACCTGGTAATCCACTCCTGAGGCAATCCCGAGACAGCCATTGAAAACCCTGTGAGGGTTGCTGTGAGTCAGATACAACTCAACAGCACCTAACAGCAACAATGCCCCAGCGTGGACACCAGCCTCTCTTTCCACCCTGAGCTCTGACTAGTGACCTCTGGAAGATTAAGCCTGATGTTGCCCTCACATCGAGTCGGAAACTGGTGCCCTCATCACCTCTGCCCTCACCGCTGTCCCTCTGCTCCATGCCACCTATGCATGCCTGCAGCACACAACAGCCTGTCCCCTTCCTGCTTTCTAACCCTTCAGGAGCCACCAGGACATCTGCCTTCAAGGCAGGCTGGGCTGTCCTGGCTACAGAGCACCCCGCCCCAGCCAGGCCACCTGTGAGTGGCAGCCCATTGCCTAAATAAGCCGTGTTCTTTGCCACCTGCTTAGCACATGTTCCGTTCCCACGTTCTTCTGGTGCCTGAGCCCATTCTCAAAGCTCCAGTGCACGTGGCATTTTCACCTGGGAAACTCATCCTGACCTGGGCTCCGGGCTAAATTTGCCTTCCTGAACGTGTGTTAGCAGGTCACGTGCACCTCTGCCAGGCAGTCCTCCAGGTGTGCATCTCCCTCGTGAACACTCATCCTGTGGATATGGCAGAAACAGATGCCAGAGTCGCCCCTCATGGTAGGGCTGGCGCACACTCTGTTGTGCCCCAGGAATGTGTGGCCAGAGTGAGTGTGAGGGGGGCCACACCTGCGTTTCTTCTGCTCTCCCAAGAGCAATGCCAGTTCTTTCCATCGGATGACATGATGCCACCTGGGCCTCGAATAAGCAGCTCTGCGGTGCCCAGCCCAGCACACAGTGCTCTGATGCTCGGAGAGAAAAGAAATGGCTGTTTGGGCAGGAAAACTGAGGGAGTCCTGAGGTCAGTTTTGCCTCTGCTGTGGTCCTATGTCCTTCTGCACTGGTCTGAGACCCTTGGCTGCATGACATGGGAACAGCTCCAGGGCAGGATCCCACGGCACTATCAGTGCGAGTCTATGTTTCTCCGTCTCCCACCAGCCCTGTTTCTGTGCCCTCTCTCAGGGCAGTGGCCACAGATTTATCACCTCATCGCTTAGTGCAGAGCGGGGCACCTGGTGTGTGACCACAGGACATTGGATAACTGACACTGAGACTTCCCATGCCACACCCAAGTCTTTCACTGCTATGGTTGTGGCGATCCACTCCCAAGGCGATCCAGAAACAGCCATTGAAAACCCCATGAGGGTCACTATGAGTCGGATACCAACTCAACGGCACCTAACAACAACAACAACACGGTGGCCATGGCTACCGAGGGTGATCCTGAAATCCAACTTCCACTTTCTTCTAACACCAGTGTGGACCTTGGGTGGTGGTTGTGAGGTGCCTTGAGTTGGTCTGACTCAAGGTGACCCTATGTACAACAGAACGAAACATTCCCTGACACTGTGCCATGCACATGATCTTTTTTGTTTAAACCCATTGTTGTAGCCACTGTGTCAGTCCATCTTCTTTGTTGACCGGCCACTCTCCCACACATGATGTCCTTCTCCAGGGATTGGTCCCTCCTGAAAACCTGTCCAAAACACATCAGACACAGTCTAGCCATCCTTGCTTCCAGGGAGCACTTTTATTATACTTCTTCTAGACGAATCTGTTGGTTCTTTCAGCAGTCCATGGTCTGCTCAATATTTGCCTCCAGCACCATAATTCAAAAGCCTCAAATCCTTTCCTGTCTCCCTTACTCACTGTCCAGCTTTCACAACCATATGATGCAATTGAACATACCATGGCATGAGTCAGGCGCACCTTCATCTTCAATGTGACATCTTTACCTTTCAGCACTTTAAAGAGGCCTTTTGCAACAGCTTTTCCCAATGCAATGTGCCTTTTGATTTCTTGACTGCTGCTTCCGTGGGTATTGATTGTAGCACTAAGTAAAACAAAATCTTAGACAACCTCAGTATTTTCTCCATTTATCATGAGGCTGCTCGCTGACCCAGTTGTAAGGATTTTTGTTTTCTTGATGTTGACATGCAATCCATACTGAAGGCTGTGCTCTTTGATCTTCATCAGTAAACGTTTCTGAAGAGCAAAGCACACTCATTCACAGTTGCAGCCTTATTTCCAGACTGAACCACCTTCTGCAGGAACCTCAGCCCCACCCCAGCCTGACAGTCCACAAGAGGCTGGGTCTGGCACATGGAGGCCATTGTAGGACTCAGCTGCTGTTCCAGGCTTGGCATAACCCTCCCCTGTGCCCACCATTCTAGGGTGAGGAGAGGATTTAGAGGGAGATGAGCTAGCACCTTTGTGCCTTAGTATGGGAACTCAGCCGTTTGCCAGCATTGATGCCAAGGACTGGGGATTGGAGGGGAATAGGGGACGTTGGCAGGTATAGAAATGGACTCAGCTTCTGCCTTGCTGTGTGACACTGGAGAGTCGGTAGCCGTTGCTGGGCCCACATTGCCTCATCTGTACAGGACATGGTGATGGTTGCCTTGCAGCCCAGTACAGCATGCTTGACACTAGCCGATGTCTACCCTCTGTCCTTCCACTCGGCTCCTCCCGTGCCTTCTGCCTACGCAGTGGCGGAGCTTCTCAGCCTCACTCCTATCGCCACGTGGGCCGGACAGTTCCCGTGAATGTGCAGGGGAGGAGGCCGTCCTGTTCCCTAAGAGTGGATAGCAGCAGCCGTGTCTGTCCAGCCCGTGCCAATGACACCCTTTCTCTAGTTATGACAACCTTAGCTGTCTCCGGATGGTGCACAGATGTCCCATGCACAGTGGTCAGGACTGCGGAAGGTGAGGAGCTGACAGTCCCCGGAGCCTTCCCTTGGTCCTGGGGGGCTGGAGAGGGGTCGCAGATTTTCTCTGTGCAGAGCCAGGCAATGAAGGTACTCTGCTGTGGGGGTTGTAGGACTGCTGCACCAGCCGCTATTGTAGCAACAGTAGCCTCGGGTGATATGTGAATGAGGGGGCATGGCTTGCGCCAAGGAGACTTCTTTGTGAATCCTAAAATTTGATGGTAGTGTAGTTTCCATGTACCAGGAAATATTCGAAATATTCTTCTCCTTTTTTTAACCATTCAAAACCACAAAATCAGTTTCAGCTCATAGGCTGTTGCAAACAAGGCAGTGTGGTGGCCTTGGCCCTAGGGCCACAGTTGGCAAGTGCTAGAGTGGACACACCACAGGTGTCACCTCCCTGGATGTCTCTTTTGCAGATGAGGGCACTGCAGCGCGTGGAGGTGGACTGCCGAGTTGGAAGCTCAGCCCTGGCGCGGGGCTCTCAGACCCTGAAGTCCAGGGTTCTTCCCATGGCTCTGCGCATCGCGGGGCATCCCTAACCTTCCTTCCCACATGAATGGTATCGGGATGGCTCAGATGGCTGAGGTCAGGGACAGGGGGCAGTGGTGAGGCAGTCCTCCACCTCTGAGAGATCTGGCTTTCTCCAGGTAGGAGTCCTCCCTCCCAGCTCCCTTCCAGCTCTCTCCTGAGTCCTCTTCCTTTCTGGCCAATCCACAGAGAGGAGAGAGCAGGCCAAGGTTCTGTGCTGGTCTGCTCAGTGCCCCTTCAGAGAGCTCTCTGTGCATGTATGGAGGGGCCAGGGAAAAACAGCCCCTCCCAACTCTTCTCTCTCATGACCCCATGACAGGGCCTTATATCACTTAGAAAATTGTCCTTATTGAATCTGGTCTCCCTACAGTTCTTGTAGCCTTTGCTACCCCCTCCCCTCAACCTCTAACATCATCACGGAGCTGGCTCCTTTTTTATTTTTTAAAAATCATCTTTTAAAATAACCGAACAAATGCAGATAATGCTAGCAGCATATAGCAATTCATCTTGTTTAAACAGATTATAATTTTTTAATTGAAAAAGTATGTAAAATCATGTTTGACTGACGTGTGGGTTAGGCAGTTGCTTGATGTGAGAAGAAGAGGAGTTTGATGAATTCAGTCTTCATTGACTCATTTGTCCAAGGACATGCATGCCTCCTGCCGCAGAGACCCTGGGTCATGTTCCTGGGGTGCAAAAATGAGAAAAACCTAATGCTACTCTCAAGAAGCCCACAGATTGTAATAAATTTAAATCACTGCTTAGAGACAGACACGTGAGTTTTAAATGTAACATTTTACAACAGATTTAGGTTTGCTGAAAAGTTGCAATGACAGTGTAGAGCATTCCTATACACCCCGTACTCAGTTTCTGCTACATTTATATTTGTATGGTATGCTTGTCACAACTGTATACACATATGTATGTACTTGTTATTGCTGTCAGGTGCAATTGAGTCCAGTCCAACTCATAGCGACCCTGTAACAGGATGAAACACTACACAACGCTGTGCCGTGCCCAACACTATTATCAGTGCTTCTCTGAATTTTCAATGGCTGTTTGGAGAATGGGCTGCCAAGTCCTTCTCCCAAGCCTGCAGTACCTGGTGTTCCCAGGAAGTCTCCCATCCAAAGACCAACCAGGCCTGTTTAGCTTCTGATATCAATTGGGATCAGACCCCAGGGTGGTATGGCTGTAGATGTATGTATGTGTATATATATGTTGTCGTTGTCAGGTGCTGCCGAGTCAGTGTCTGACTCATAGCGATGCTATGTACAACAGATGAAACACTGTTGTCAGTGTTACTCTGCTATTGATGGAGTTTTCAGTGGCTGATTGTTTTTTGGGAGTGGGTTGCCGGGTCCTTCTCCCAAGCCTACAGCACCTTGTGTTCCCAGGCGGTCTCCCATCCAAGTACTAACCAGGTCTGACCCTGCTTAGCTTCTGAGATCTGATGGAATTGGATGCCACAGTGGTACAGCTGCAGGCTTGTGTGTGTGTGCGTGTGTGTGTGTATAAATACACACACACACACACATACGTATATGTATATATACATACATATACATATATACACATTTAGCTCAGTCGGTAGAGCGCTGCGCTGCAGTGTCTGAGGTCCCGAGTTCAATTCCCAGCACCACAAAAATGGGAGAAGGACCTGGCAATCCACTCCCATGGCAATCCCGAAACAGTCAGCCATTGAAAACCCTATGAGGGTCGCTATGAGTCGGATACCGACTCGATGGCACCTGACGATGATGACGACGACGATACACACATACACACACACATAGGTGTATATATATATATACACGTATAATATATACACACAAAGTGTGAACAAAAAATGTGATTAATGTTTAAAGAAAAAAATTTATGATAGGTAAAGACACATTGCCATCAATCCCCCTGCAAATATTCCCCAGGGCTCTGGGCACACTTATCCCATCGTTCTTGCCACTTTATTTTTTTATTTGTAATTTTTAATGTACAGCTTAACGGGTCTCATGACATTTCCATACCTGCATTTCATTGTACATTGCTCACGCTCACCTCCCCTCGAC
Organism: Pedetes capensis; assembly: GCA_007922755.1. NCBI lineage: Eukaryota > Metazoa > Chordata > Mammalia > Rodentia > Pedetidae > Pedetes > Pedetes capensis. The sequence continues at coordinate 9,935 of VMDO01010022.1, read as the reverse complement.
CTTCTCGTGGCTCCCCTTTGCATTCCTTCTTGCCACTTCCTGAGGCAGTTACGAGCTTCATTATGAGATCATTATGCAGTTGTGTCAGGTACTTTGGGGTTGTTCTCTCTCTCTCTTTATGTGTCCCATGTTGTTCCTACTCTCTTCCCACTGTTGCCCTCCCTGCTCAGGATATATCCCCTTGTGTTCTCTGATCTTGTGTACACATATACTTATGTTTTTGTTTCTAGATAAATCTAGCTTCTGCATACAAGTGAATATATGGTATTTGTATTTCTGAGTCTGGCTTATTTTGCTTAGAATGATGATCTCCAGATATATCCATTTTCCTGCAAATGTCATAATTGCACTCTTCTTTATGGCTAAATAATATTCCATTGTGCATATATGTGTATATATATATAGTGATATTTATTTTTAAAATATATATATCACATTTTAAAAATAAATTCATCTACTGATAGACAAGGGCTGGGATTTAGCTCAGTTGGTAGAGCGCTGCGCTGCAGTCTCTGAGGTCCCGAGTTCTATTCCCAGCACTGCAAAAATGGGAGAAGGACGTGGCAATCCACTCCCAAGGCAATCCTGAAACAGTCAGCCATTGAAAACCCTATGAGGGTCGCTATGAATCGGATACCGACTCGACGGCACCTAACAACAACAACAACAACAACAACAACAACAACAACAACTGATAGACATCTGGGCTGATTCCATACCTTTACGATTGTGAGTCATGGTGCAGTGACTGTGGAGGTGGTGGTATCTTTATGATATGATGACTTAGATTCTCTTCAGTATATGCCCAAGAGTGGTATAGCAAGGGCATATGGTAGTTCTATTTGTAGTCTTTTTGAGGAACTTCCATACTGATTTCCATAATGGCTGTACCAGTTACTAGTCGCCCCAGCAACGTGTAAGTGCTCTTTTTCCCTCCTTTCCTCGTCTGTATGTATTGTTGTTTGGCTGATGCCAGCCATTCTGACTGGGGTGAGATAGAGTTTTAGTTTGCACTTCCCTAATGGCTAAGAATGTTGAAAATTTTTTCATATGCTTATTGGCCATTTGTATTTCCTCTTTTGAGAACCATCTGTTTAGTTCAATTGCCCACTTACTAATTGGACTTTTTATTTCGTATTAAATTTTTTGAGTTCTTCGTATTATCCTAGATATTAATCCCCTGCTGGATGTATAGTTGGCCAAGATTTTCTCCCATTCCATGGGCTCTCATTTTATTGATTGTCTCCTTTTCTGTGCAGAAACGTTTTAACTTCATGTAATACCACTTGTCAGTTCTTGCTACTATCTTCTGGGGTATTGGAGTTCTTTTACAACAGTACTTGCCTATGCTTATGTGTAAGGATTTTCCTACATTTTCTTCTAGTAGTTTCAAAGTTTCCAGTTTTACCTTAAGATCCTTGATCCAAGCCAGGCATTGTGGCACATTCCTGCAATCCTAGCACTCGGGAGGCTGAGATGGAAGGATCTATATGACTTCAAAGCTAGCCTGGTCTACATAGTGAGTTCCAGGCCAGCCTGGGCAATATTGTGAGACCCTGGCTCAAAAACAAAAAACAAAGAATCTTTGACCCATTTTGAATTGATTTTTAGAGTAGTAGGTATTTTAATTTAAAATTCACCATGATTTTTGGTCTCATCTTATGATATATACATATATATGTCATATATATGTATATGGGGCTGGGATATAGCTCAGTTGGTAGAGAGCTGTGCTGAAGTCTCTGAGGTCCTGAGTTCAATTCCCAGCACCACAAAAAAATGGGAGAAGGGCCTGGCAATCCACTCCCAAGGCAATCCCGAAATAGCCATTGAAAACTCTATGAGGTTCACTATGAGTCGGATACCGACTTGAGGGCACCTAACAACAACAACAACATATGTATATATCACATATCTATCCTCTTTTGAATATTCTTTTTTTCAGCTTAAAATCTTTTAATAGGAGAGAGATTTGGGGGACTGAAATCATTTAAAAGAACATGCAACTTCTAGATGCTCCATAGGAATCATTATAGAACATGTAACTTTTAGAAAGAATCTTGGTTCTAAAACTTTACTTTCAACTGAGAAGTTTATCTTCCCAGAGGAGATTTAACGCATGTCCATGCTGCAGTTTATGTTTCCACCTCCTCATGTGAAGGCTGAGGACGCTGCCACTTCTGTATCTGCCCTGGGATTTCTTGGTGAAGACGTGGCTAATGAAGTCAGTTCCTTAAGAGTTGCTTGATCAACAGTTGTGATGGTATTGACGTTGCTTTTGCTTAACCAAAATGTCAAGTTCAGACTTTTAAAAGGCCTTGCTGTTCTTTTCTTTAAAAATGAGACATGGTTTTAAACCTATCATCACAAGGGTGCCCACAGCCAATTATGAGAATCACGTTAAAAACAAGCGAATGCAAGGCCATTGGGTAACTGCAATTCTTGCTACTGTAGAGAGCTTACTTGGAAGGACATTCCTTTTGCATTGATTGATGTGCTCCTGACCCTCCCATTTCTTGCATGTGCCCCTGTGGGCTTTCAGCCATGTGTTGCTGGTGGCACAGGCCAGCACTTTACAACGCTGTTTCCATGATGGCCTGCCTAAGGAGGAAAATTAAATTTAAAATTAAAATTTAATTTCTCTCTAACAAGAGAAATTGGACACTTAGGAATATGGTTTTGTTGGGTTATCCTGAGATTTGCAGGGCCACAATGAATGTAATATCTAAGAATTTTCACTCCTTTTTACATGGCAATTTGGATCTCTGTGGGGGCTGTGTCCAGCCCCATTGAAAATCTTTGTGTGTTGTTGTTGTTGGGTGCCATCGAGTCGGATTCGACTCATAGTGACCCTTGTAGGGTTTTCAATGGCTGATTGTTTCGGGATTGCCTCGGGAGTGGATTGCCACATCCTTCTCCCATTCATTGTGGGTACCCACATGGAAATGGACAAAGGAAATGTATATCTCCCAAGACCACCTATGTTTACAGAAGCCTGCCCATTGGACAACAGATGACAATATCATCCCACCTAAGGGAGGCTTTTGCTAGATTTTCAAGAATAAACTTTTTATATAAGAATAATTTTAGATTTACCAAAAAATTGCAAAGATAGCACAGAATTCCCATATACGTCACACCCAGTGTCCCCATTGTTAAGATCTGGCATCACTGGCATAATGAATGAGCCAATACTGAGAGAAGGTTATTCACTAAAGCCCATGCCTTATTCACGTCCCCCTAGCTTACCCTGATGTCCTTGTTCCGTCCTAGGAGTCCCTCCAGGCTCCTGTGTTCCATTTAGCCTCATGCCTCTTAATCCCCTCTTGGTGATGGCTGTGTCTCAGGCTTGCCTCGTTCTCGATGGCTTGGACAGTTCTTGAGAGGACTGGTCAGAGGGTTTTGTGGACTGAGCCTCATCTGAGATTTGTCTGATGTTTTTCTCATGGTTGGACTGGATCTAGCTCTTTTGGAGAGAGGACCACGGAGGGAAACTCCCGTTCTCGTTACCCTGCTTCAGGGACACACACTAGCACAGTGTCTCATGGCTGTTTGTGTTGGCCTTGGCCAGCAGCTGAGATCTTCTGCATTCAAGGTCCTCTTTCGCCCCTTTCCAAATGGTATTCTTTAGGAGGGAGTCACCATGTACATTGCGTTCTTAGGAGGGGGAAGTCATGCTCCCCATTATGGAGGGGCACGTAAATTATTACATAAATTATTACATAAATAATTACATAAGTACATATTTACATAATTACATAATTACATAAATTATTTTGAAGTCTTGCACACGTGAAGATTGTCAGCTATGTATGTAGCCATCTATACCAGTGTGCTTTCACGTTGTTGTTGTTGTTGTTAGGTGCCATCGAGTCGTGTCCGACTCATAGCAACCCTCATAGGGTTTCCAATGGCTGATTGTTTCGGGATTGCCTTGGGAGTGGGTTGCCACGTCCTTCTCCCATTTTTGCGGCGCTGGGAATTGAACTTGTGACCTCAGAGACTGCAGAGCAACGCTCTACCAACTGAGCTAAATCCCAGCCCATGCTTTCATAGATATTTATTTTTTTACTTTAGATTAAAATCCAATACTCTTGTGTAAATTTTGCTCGAATTGTTCCTGCTTTGACTATTGGGCGTTCTTCTATTTTGCTCCGGTGTATCCAATTGACAGATAGGCTTCCATGAGAGGCAGAGAAAGGGCACACGAGAGTGAGTGAGCACGGGAGCATAAACACCTTGCCTTCCTTTCTGTTTCTGCAAGATGCACTGGGTTCATCTCTACGTTTTCTGTTCTAAAATTAGCCATTTCTGCAAGGGGCCTTGATTCACTGGAGGAGGGTGTTAGACACCAAGATGTAGGCATTACATGTGCTCATTGCTACTGGGGGGCATTGCTTCTTGGTCCTCTCAGTGGACAGAGCACAGGAAGTGTGTGTGTGTGTGTGTGTGTGTGTGTGTGTGTGTGTGTGTATGCGCATGTGTGCGTGCTCACATGTGTGCTCTCAGTAGATTTTAAAGAAATCACAAATACTGGGTCATGGCTAAGGCACTCCATATCCTTTCACATAAATAATTACAGAAATGGTATCAAAGAAAATAGCAGGAATCTAATTCTGTGTGCCTGCAACTGTACCACTGTGGTGTCTGATCCCATCAGCTCTTGGAAGCTAAGCAGGGTGGGACGTGGTTACTACTTGAATGGGAGACCGCCTGGGAACACCAGGTACTGTAGGCTTGGGAGAAGGACCCAGCAATCCAATCCAAAAAAACAACTAGCCATTGAAAACCCTATGAATAGCAGAGAAGCACTGACAATAGTCTTTCGCCTGTTGTGCATAGCATCTCTATGAGTCAGATACGGACTTGACAGCACCTAACAACAATTCTACATAGTTGTATTGTGGAGGTGAAGAAGGAGGAGGAGGAGGAAGAGGAGGAGGAGCTATTTCTAGTAATTAAGTCTTGCAAATCAAACTTAGTAATTAAATTCTTCTAGAAAAGTTACTTTTTAAGAATTAACTCCCAATTCTCCAGCATTTGACTTAACTCTGGTATTTTGCATTCTCTGAGTTGATCGATGCCTCAAACTTGCCTTTCTGCTAATTACTTGAAAATTAATATGACCTTTCTTCTAAAAGTGGCACACAGTAAGATGTTATTCAGCTAGCATAACCAATTTCGTGTGCACATTTTATTCAGCAGTGGTACCTAAGGACTGTCTTTTTGCTTCCACCTACTAATTTTCCAAGCATATCATTTAAAGATGCAGTCATGAACCCAAAACAGAGTTTGTGAAAGCGCAGAGCTAAGTAGACCAGGGTAGAGAGCATGTCTCTGTTAGGACCCTTTGTCCCCACAGGAGCCATTCATGTGGCTCAGTTCCCTGTCCTTACCTGAAAGGCATCTCCCAGGAGACCCCTGCCAGTATGTGTCATTGGATCAGCCCAATTTCAGGAGCATCAGGCATACACTATTCCTCATCACTGATGGATTCGCAAGGCCATGTCTTTAAAGGTAGGTGACAGATTTTACATCCCCGGTTGCTGAACCTCAGTCACCTGGGACCCACCAGCATGACATGAACCTGCTTATAGAAGCCGCTGCACACAATAGCTCATACATGTTTAATGTACTTATTGACTTTTTTCTTAACCACATAGAATGAATATAAATGATTAAAAGGAGGGATAATGTTCAGCTGTGAAAATGCATTTGTCCATTGTCAGAGAACATGTGCCACTTGGCAAATTCTGTTTTAGACCTTTCACACTTTCTCTGTAGGTTCCACCTGATGTTTATTCAATACCTCACCAGGGATGTCCACGGACAGCAATGCAAATTGAGCCACGAGGAATCCAGAGCAGGTGGGGGTGGCCTTGGATTCCCAGATTACAGTGTGGGGCACCTGATCAGCCTCAGGGGGCAGTGGCACTGCCCGGGAATAAGGTGCCAGCCAACGGGATACTGCGCAAGGGTTTTCATAACCTTTGAGGGAGCAAATTACCAATTGGAGATTATCCTACTTTTTAAAAATCAAGTTCTTCCTGCGTCTTCATTTGTTGTTGTTGTTGTTAGGTGCTGTCCAGTCGGTATCCAAATCATTGTTGTTGTTAGGTGCCATCGAGTCGAGTCTGACTCATAGTGACCCTCATAGGGTTTTCAATGGCTGACTGTATCCGGATTGCCTTGGGAGTGGGTTGCCAGGTCCCTCTCCCATTTTTGCAGTGCTGGGAATTGAACTCAGGACCTCAGAGACTGCAGGGCAGCGCTCTACCAACCGAGCTAAATCCCAGCCCATCCGAATCATAGTGACCCTATATACAACAGGCGAAACACTATTGTCAGTGCTTCTCTGTTGTTCATAGGGTTTTCAATGGCTGATTGATTTTTTTGGGAGTGGGTTGCCGGGTCCTTCTCCCAAGCCTACAGCATCTGGTGTTCCCTGGTGGTCTCCCATCCAGGTACTAACCAGGCCCAACCCTGCTTAGCTTCCGAGATCTGATGGAATTGGATGCCACAGGGCTACAGCTACAGGCTGTGTATTCGTTTAGTCAACAAATATTTATTAAGAATCTATTATGTGCCAACCCCTGGACTGGGTGCTAGAGGCATTTTGCCCTTTTGAAGGGTGCATGGAAATGGGCAGTTGCATTTCAGAGCTGCTTTGCTGCTGGCTCAAACCTAGCCCTCGGGCCTGTGAACTCCTCCCACAGTGCAAACTGGAGGAAGAGTTAAGGGCCCACCAGGGGGAGAGAATGCTGTCATAGCTCCTTGGAAATCCAGCACCTTCTCTTCTAGTTCAAAACAAGCCCGCTGGGGCGTATAATCCTTGGTCCTGCCTGTTCAGCTGATAGGAATGTGTTCGCGTTGCCAGAGCGAAGGCTGGTTTCATGTTCTCCGACACAGGCAGATCTGTGAGCAGCCTCTGTGGGAATGGATCGGATTTCTGGGAGCCACAGGCCACGGGACCCCAGCCTGCCTGTGTATATGGCATTGTGTGTGTGGACTGCTGGGACGAGTGGCTGTCTGTCCTGCAGTTTGCACATCTGGGATGCTTTGGAGACTCACGATCCCCATTCCCAGCCCCCTGGCCTCTCTTGTGGTCTTAAGGAAGGAGAGAAGGGAAGTTCATTAAGGTCTCTCTCTGGTTTGAGCTTGGTGGAGACCCGGAGGCTGGGTTTTCCAACCCGCTATTGCGTTGGCAGGTGGCGAGCCTCGTCTGGTTCAATCTGGAAGCATTTCTGGGAAGGCAGCTGCCATGGGAAATGCCTGGAATGGGCACACATGCTGGTCATCCTCCGAGTTTCCAGGGCCAAAGGCATACTCTGATTTTCATGCTGCACCCTTCAGTTGCCGGGGTTAGAAGACACTGACAGCTGGGAAGGACCGAAAGGCATCCTGAGTCACACGGGAACCACTGAATGCATCAGTGTTGCTTACGACAGGCCAGAGCGTGGAGAAGCGCCTTTGGTACGGGCAGGCACGATGAGGCAAGAGCTGGCAGACAAAGCTAGCAGGTGGGGAAATGAGCTGAAGCTTTAAAGATCTTCTTCTATGAAATAAATGTCCAGAAGGGGTGGGCATGCACATCTTCAGTTAAGTGAAGGCACTCAAAGTCAACACAGGTGTGTTCTTCAATGAAGCCTTACCTGTAACAACCACCCATATTTTCAAGTTCTGAGAATTTTAGCACACAAAGCATTGGCCTATCACGCTCCTTAACCTCAGAGGCAACTCCTTGGAAGACATTTCTGTGGGCACGAGAGCAAGTTCATTTAGCTATTTTATTTGAAGCAGCTAAGACCAGAGCTGGGCTGGGATTTAGTTCAGTTGGTAGAGCGCCACTCTGCAGTCTCTGAGGTCCTGAGTTCAGTTCCCAGCACTGCAAAATGGGAGAAGGACCTGGCAATCCACTCCCGACACAATCCTGAAACAATCAGCCATTGAAAACCCTATAAGGGTTGCTATGAGTTGGATACCAACTTGATGGCACCTAACAACAACAACAACAAGACCAGAGCAGGGCTGGGATTTAGCTTAGTTGGTAGAGCACCGCTCTGCCATCTCTCAGGTCCCGAGTTCGATTCCCAGCACTGCAAAATGGGAGAAGGATGTGGCAATCCCCTCCCAATGCAATCCTGACACAATTTGCTATTGAAAACCCTATGAGGGTCGCTATGAGTTGGACACGACTTGACAGCACCCAACAACAACAACACAACAAGACCAGAGCAGATCCTCTTAGTATTTCCTAGCCCTGCATTTCTGGTTCAGATAGGAAGGATGCTGATTCAGTTTACAAGTCGTGGCTTCTGTGTATCCCATGGAGATCCCGTGCTCCCCTCCTTTCCTAGAAAGCCTCGGAGTCAGCTCAGCATTGACTCGCTCTGAGTGACAAGCTGTAGTTCTTGGTTTATTTTTACAAATGACTTGTAAGTTCCTCGTACAAATCAAAGGCTGTCAGGATTTTGGCTTGGGGTGAGGGGTGTTCAGATTAAGCAGGGCCATGCGAGGGGGCTGGAATTCTGTTCTGAAGGCAACAGGAAGCCGCTGAGAGTTTGTGAGTCATCACGTGACATTTGGGGGTTGTCGTTTTAGAGGATGTTTGAAAGTAAAGTATTGCTGGAAATATTACGGGCTCTTGGAGGGATCGTGTTCTTTAGAAATGTCCCTGTTGTAGCCCTTAATTGATTCAGGTATGTCCCGATTTGTGAGTCGGTGCTGCTCCCAGAATTCATCCCCACAGAGAAGCAGAGTTCTTCAATGCATGGCTCCGTTGCGACGATGTGGTAGAAAGCAGCTGGACCTTGGCCTGTGGACCCCAAGCTCGCCCGTGCCCAGCTCTCTGCTTTGCTGGTCCTGCCCCTGCACCACCCCGGCTGCTTCCTGCTTGGCCCCCTGGGCCATCTGTTCTCCCAGCAGCCCTGCTGACTGCTCTCCCCTCATACGGGGGCTTCTGTTCCCGGCCCTCTCCCCAGGCTCGGTTTCCTCCCGCCCCTGAGCTCCTGTCACAGACCTCCGGCTGCACCACCCCTCGACCCTCTGTGTGAAGCTGCTCATGACAAGGTGGGGGGGGGCTCATTGTCCACATCCGGCTTCTCCCCTCCATCCAGGCTTGCCTCCCCCTTTGCCTTTTGTCCAGAAGAGCCCGGAAACCCTCCTGGGATTCCCTGCTCCTGAACTGTCACTGAGGCCATCTACCATGCCTCTGTCACACCCTGGGGCTGCCCCTCCTCCTCTGTGCCCGGGAAGCCTCCCTCCCCGCGCTGCCTCACCAAGCCAGAGGCCACTCAGAGGGTCGTTTTAGTTATTCTTTGCTCCTTTTACATGCCGCCAGGCCACACTGCTTTATCTGGTTAGTGTCTGCTTCTCCCGCCAAACTGTCCATTCTGGGAGGAGGCACACACTTCGTAGGCAACCACAAAGGGGAGCCCATCATGGACGCCTCTGTGACAAATGCCCCCAGTCCACAGGTGGCTGGGTGGCTGCATGGTGGGTTGGGTCAGCACTGTGATGCAGATGTGGCACTGGACTCTGCTACCCTTGCACTGCTGCCTACGTCTCATCAGATCTTTGAATGTCCAGTTTTCTGGGGTGAGACTTGCCCCCGGTTAGCCAACTTAGAACTTTCCAAGTTCACGTCAAGGCTCTGCGACTCCTCCTTCCAGCATGGTCTTTTCCCTCCTGAAGCCCCCTGCACTGCTGAGTCTAGGTTGGTCTGCGTCCCCCGGCCACAAAACACAAATGTGTGACCTTGAGGTTAATAAGCAGGAGAAGCAGTATGCTTTCTACGTGAGTCTCTCGGATCTCTCAGGCTGGTGGGAGAGCTGGTGGCCAAGCCAAAAAGCTATTCCAGCAGCCTGGTGGAGAGGCCTGGGTGGAGAGTTGGGGCTCCAGCACCAGCCAGCACCAACTTGCCAGGCATAGGCAAG